>JALRMM010000231.1:0-59456 GCA_026122155.1 Zymoseptoria crescenta | reverse complement strand
TCTATATAGTAACTATTCGCCGAGTCGAGATAGACGCGGGCACGGCTGTTACTATCGAAGGACTCCCTAAGGAGTACAAAGATTTTGAAGACGTGTTCGTAGGTTCTAATTAGGTGCTAAGTAGGCTACTAACAGATGTGGAGCATACGATCGACCTCGAAGAGGGCAAGAAACCCCCCTTTAAGGCGATATACTATTAGTCCTAGACCGAGCTAAAGATGCTCGAGGAGTATATCCAAAAAGCCCTTAAGCATAGGTGGATCTAGCGGTCTACTAGCGAGGCGGGTGCTCCTATCCTGTTCGTCCCTAAGAAGGATAGTACCGTTCGCTTATACGTGGACTATCGGGGATTAAACGCGATTACGCTAAAGAACCGGCATCCGCTACCGTTAATTAGTAAGACCCTCGATCGCCTATAAGGGTGCATGTATTTCACGACTATTAACTTGAAGGATGCGTATTATCGTATTCCGATTAAGTAAGAGGATCGCTAGAAGACCGCATTCCGTACGCGTTATAGTTACTTTAAGTACTTAGTTATGCCTTTCGGCTTAACTAATGCTCTAGCGACCTTTTAGGGATATATTAACCGCGCCCTAAGTGGGTTAGTTAATCAGATTTGTGTAGTATACTTAGATAATATCCTTATCTATAGTAAGACACGTAAGGAACACGTGCGAGCTATAAGAGAGGTACTTAAGCGACTACGGAAGTTCGCCCTCTTTGCTAGTCCTAAGAAGTGCTTCTAGTTCTAGCAAAAGGTGGACTTCCTTAGATTCGTAGTTACGCCTAAAGGGATCGAGATGGATCCTAGTAGGGTAACCGCAGTCTCGGAGTAGCCGACTCTTAAGACATACGTAGACATCTAGTAGTTCCTTAGATTTACCGGTTTCTACCGGCGATTTATTAAGCACTACTCTAAGATTATTAAGCCCTTTACGGATTAGTTAAAGGGGATAAAGAAGGGCAAGAAGCCTGGGAACCTTAACTAGGGAGCAGCCGAAGAGTAGGCGTTCGCCTAGTTAAAGTCCGCCTTTACCTCGGCTCTAGTGCTTAGGCACTATAATCCTATAAGGAAGCTAAGGCTAGAAACCGACGCCTTAGGCTACGCGCTAGCGGGCATTATGTTATAAGAGTTCGACTCGTAGTAGCATCCTATCGCCTTTTAGTCGAGGAAGATAATCCCTACTAAGTGCAACTATAAGGTACATAACTAAGAGCTACTAGCCGTAGTAGAGTGCTTTAAGCAGTAGCGTCTATACCTCGAAGGCGCACCGTATGCGATTTAGGTGCTAGTCGACTACGCTAACTTGAAGGGCTTTATGTCGGTAAAGTAGCTGAATAGTAGACAAGCTCGATAGGCTATCTTTTTAGCGCCCTTCGACTTCGTTATTAAACATCGAGCTAGGAAGACTAACCTAGCCGATGCGCCGTTAAGGCGCCCGGACTACGTAACCGAGAAGCAAGCGGTAAGTACGCTGCTCCTAACCTTATAGAATAAGTTAGCGTACTAGGCGACCGATAAAGCGGCTAGAGGCGATCCTCTTATAAGGAGGATCGTTGTTACCTATAAGGAGTAGTAGAAGTTAATTCCCTAAGTAGCCGTCCGAAGGACAAGCGTCCTACCTACGTTGCCTATAAGGGTCGCACGTGCGGCGGTTTTAGATAAGCAGACCTATATGCTACTATCTAAGATGCTAAAAGGAATAATTAGTATGCTATAGAAGCACGACGAGGAGTATAGCAAGCACCTCGCAAAAGGACCGCATGCGGACTTCTTAATAGTCGATAGCCTACTATATAAGGGTAAGAAACTCTAAGTACCTAGCGACCTCGCATTAAGGAAGCAGGTAATCCGCATGCATTACGACGACGCACTAGTAGGACACTTCGGCAAAGCTAAGGTGTTAGTACTTCTAAGGAGAAAGTACTTCTAGCTAGGAATAGACGAGGAAGTAACAGAGTACGTGTCTACCTATCTAACCTATTAAGTGTCTAAGGCGCGTCGGCATCGTCCCTATAGCGAGTTATATACGCTTCCCCTACCGGACGGCCTATAGTAAGAGTTGTTAATAGACTTTATTGTAGACCTTCCGCTAAGCATGCGAGACGGTCGAGTTTATACTACTATCCTCGTAATAGTCGACCGCTACTCGAAGATAAATATCTACATCCCGGTTAACAAGACTTACATAGCGGTAACGCTTGCTAAGCTCTTAGTAGATAAAATTGTCCGGCACTATAGAGTGCTAAGAGGCATTGTTAGTAACAGAGGATCTCTGTTTACGAGCTAGTTCTAGAGCGACTTCTACTACGAGTCGCATGTAACTCGCAGGCTGTCTATAGCCTTCTATCCGCAGACGGACGGGCAGACGGAGAGAGCTAACTAGACACTAGAGCAATACCTGCGCTACTATTGCAGCGAGTTTTAGGATAACTAGGCTAAGTTGTTAGTATAGGCGGAGTTCGCGTATAATAATAGCGAGCACCCTGCGTTAGGCATAAGTCCCTTCTACGTTGCATATAGGTAGAATCCTACCCTAGCTACGGAATCTCGAGGCGAGATTCCTAGGGGAAGGACGCCCGTAGCAATTAATGCAGCAACACGCTTAAAGGAGATACACGAGAAGCTTAAGGAACGCTAGAGAAAAGCAGCCGAGTCTTAGGCGAAGTACTACGACAAAAATTACAAGCTAAAGCAGTTTAGCATTAGTAATAAGGTCGTGCTATCGACGAAGAACCTAAAGCTTAAGATGCCTAAGAAGACCTTGGGACCCAAATAGGTTAGACCTTTCCGGGTAATAGACGCAGTTAGATTGTAGGCGTATCGCCTAGCGCTCCTAAGTAACTCGTGTATTTACAACGTGTTCCACGTTAGCTACCTCGAACTATAGCGTAACCGCCCAGGTTCGTCTTATAAGGCTAGCATGCCTATCGCAGACGAAACAGGCGAGTACGAGGTCGAGGAGATCTTAGGTGCGACGAAGGATCGGAAGTTCTACTTCGTACACTAGAAGGATTAGCCTAAGGAATACGACAGCTAGCAGACAGCTAAGGAATGCGAGGGTGCGGCTAACCTAATAGAAGCATAGGAGTTACGTAAGGACAAGGTTATTATAAGAGGGCCTAAGAGGCAGAAGAGATAAGCATAGAGGAAAAAAGCCTTTATTTAAAAAGGGAAAAAACCCCCTAGTGCCGCGACAAGCGGGCGCAACGCTAGTAGTAAGCAGCCTAGAAGCATAGAGAGAGCCGGCTATTCGCCCGGCTTAGGCATCCTCCTCTATCTCGTCCCCCTCGTCCTCCTCCTACTCCTCGCCTACGTTAGGTAGCACCGACTCGCGCTCTACCTAGGAGCCTCCCTTGTTAGAGAAGGCCGTAGAGGCCGCGCGTAGAGCTAACGCCGAAGCGCCTATTAGGCGGAGCTCCTATAGAAAGTGTTAGCGGAGCATAGGAAGAGCAAGAGGAACGTAAGACTTACCTCGTACTTTAGCTCGAACATAGCGCGCCTAACGGCGGCCTCGTTCTAAGCCTAAAGTAGGCTAGCGCGAGCGATCTATCTATCGCCCTACGAGCCGCCTACTCCGCCCTTACGAGGCGTAGAGAACTCGCCTACGGCCTTCCCGCTGTTAGCCTACTTAACCTTAAGGGTGGCCTTAATATCGCGACCTATAGTAGCTAGGCGCATATTAACGAGCTGCTCCTCGCGGGAGCCTACCTCGTAGTAACCCCACTCCTCGCGCAACTCGAGTAGGCGTTTCGCCTACTTAATAAGGTCCGGATAGGTTAGCGTTTCGTACGCGTAGTTACTACGAGATACGTTAGCCTAGTAAGAGAGGAGCTATTAACAAGCTAGACTTACTTCTTCTTGTAGCGCTAGCACTTAACTTTGCTGCCGATAGTTATAACCCTATTATAGTATTGCTCGTTAACTAGACAGGCGATTAGCAGGAGCCTAGTAAGCAAGGAGCGTAGTAACCTACTGTCGTACGCATATAGCAAGCAGCGCTCGCAGCACGCTATAGCTATGCCCTAGGCATCCTACTCGGAGCGTAGAGGAAGGTTTAGCATAATAGCCGGCTGCTAAGGAGCACGTCGAGGAGGCATTGCGAGTCGCTTACTAGGTGCTTAAGATGTGTGTATATGTAGTAAGCGGCTCGTAAGCTAGTAGCTTGCTTCTTAAAGATAAATTTAATAATATAGTAGAGGCGTGCAGTGCGCTTGCGAGATTCTTAAGGATCGTTAGAGTTTAATGTGCTAGTCGTAGGAGAGGAGCGTTAATAAAGTTAAAGAAGAGCAGAGGAAAACTTCGCAGCGAAAACATTAACAACACCTACCTATAAGCGGTTACCCTTAACTACAAAGGACCCGCTAAACACGGCTACCCGTAGTAGAGCCGCAAGCAACAATTAATATACGTAAATAGAGCGCGCGTTGCGATGCAAACGCTGTATTAAGAAGTTAATAAAGAAAGCAGCCCCGGATAAAGACTAGGCCTACGCTCGGTAGGCCGAACGTAAGACGGTCGTAGGAGCCGAGACGTCTCCTTCGGAGGAGGGAGGTAATTATTAAGGAAGGCTAAGGCATAGCCTAGCTCTAGACCTTAGGTAAGGTCGTTAACGATACGTGGATAATACGACGCCGAGCGTGGCGGCGAATGCCGCTTACGTAACGCACAGTCGTATATTATAAGGCACGCATATGCAACTTAATAACAGTAAGAATTAGTTTTATTACTAGTGGGATTACTGGCTAGCGTTCTATACACTGCGATATCTTTATACTTCTTATACTATAGCGCCGCGACCTCGCCGGCTAAAGCGTTAATATCGATTTCTAGGGGCGGAGGCTCCTTATATACGCGACAGTACTATAAATAGTTAGCAAAGGGACGAACGTAGTACTAAACTAGCTACGAACGTACCGAGATAAGCTTAATACGGTAGAGGGCATAAGACGTATGCTCTTCGTTCGCGGGGATAGTGTACTTAAATTAATCCGGATCTTTACCGATCGCCTAAGCATTTCGCTAGGCTTTAAGGCAGCTAGATTACGAATTAGTCTACGAACAGGCAAAGAATAGAAGCCTAATACTTACGGTTCGTAAGGATACTTCGATGCGCTACCTTCCGGAGTCTCTATTATACGGCGGCTATAGTCGTAGCGGCGTAGGTTAGAGCTATATTACGTAGTTAGTGTTACGATATCCCCTCTTTATCGCAAGTGTCTATACTTATAGTGCGTTCTGCGCCTCCTTGTTGTCCGTAGAGTCCTTTACCTCTTAAACCTATACATCCTATTTAACAGCTATACACGACTAGAATCTACTATCCTCCTTTAGGCGGATAAGGCTATAAAGGCACGATTAGCCCTACGAATACACTACGAATAGGCTATACTTACTCGTCGAGCGTAGTAATCGCGGAATGAACTATCTTATGCGGTAGTAAGGTAGCGAATATAATAAAGAGGCGGTACGCGGAGTAGTAGATAAAGGCGAGCGGTAAACGTATAGATAATTATATCGAAGAGGATAGGCTATAACGGATGCTATGTAGTAATGCGGTCGCTAGCGGAGGTAGTAGTAATGTTAATGTTCGAGGGAGGGTTCGAAAGGCGCGCAGTAGCTGTTTTAGTAACGAGGATATTAAAAAACGCTAATAATATAAAGTAATACGCCTAATTATAAGGCCTTTAATAATAAGACAGATGCATTTACCTAACAATAAAGCGCGAATAACGCACCGAATACAATGCGAACACTCGATTAGCACGGGCGTAATTAGCTAATAGTAAAGGAGTAACGTCTATCTCTTAACTACGATAGTAATAGACGCGAAAAGGACGACGGCGAGTACGAATAGGTGTAGAATACACCCGAATAAACTCGTGAGGATCTCTTTATATCTAAGAAAATCGCGCTAACGGAGGATCGCGTTTTCGGAAATCGGGAAATGCGGAATTCGACCGGTTGGCCACTCTGGGCCTACCTAGTGAGATCACCGCGCAGGGGTCGAGCTTCAGGGTTTCCTTATCAAAGCTTCAGATTGAATCGTCAACTTTGTTCAAACAACAACATCAACTGCACAACATCGTCACACCTGCACCAATTGCGCGCACCACTCGGCGGACATCTCATCGGACAGTTCATTGGAGCTTCATTACCAAGGTACGTTGTGTGTGAACTCGCTTTTCTTTTTTCCTCGCGTGCGGTGCGGCAGCAACAGCAGCGGTGGCAAGCAGGACTCGACGAATATCTGAGGAAACAACAACTCGGCAACGTGACGTCCATGTAGTGACAACCGGCGAGGTCGCTTCGTCTCGGCCCATGAGGTTCAAGCGACTTCTACACGAACATGCACCACCATTCCATCAGCAGCAGTGTTGAGGCGATCGCAACAACGAGTATTTCCGACAAACACCCTGCGACTAAAAGCAGCTCGACCGACCTGTCATGTGAATACACTGACCATTCAAGACTACCAACCCACGCTGCGCCCAAGCAGCACCGACACTCATTCAACACCTACACCAACTATACACATTCAACAACCTAAACAACATCATCAACCGGCATCATGTTCGCCGCGTAAGTGCAACACTCATTGCCCTCTTCCTCTTGACCGTTACTCACCTGCCACAGATACCGCGCCTTCGCCGTTCGTCGCCCCTTGTTGGCCGCTGGTGCCTCCACCGCCGTCCTCTTTGCCACTGGCGACGCCATGGCCCAGCACGCCGTCGAAGGCAACCTGTCTAACGGCAAGGGCCACGACTTCGGCCGTACTGCGCGCATGGCCCTCTACGGAGGCGCCGTGTTCGGCCCCATCGCCACCAAGTGGTTCGGCGCTCTGCAGAAGAAGATCGTCATCCCGGGCAAACCCAACATGGAAATCGTTGCGCGTGTCGCGGCCGATCAGACCATCTTCGCCACTTGCAACCTCTTCGTCTTCCTGTCTTCCATGGCCATCATGGAGGGTAGTGACCCCCAGAAGAAGCTCGAGTCGACCTACTTCAAGGCTCTGCAGAAGAACTGGATGGTACGTTGATTTCTTCATGGTAACCTCACTTCTCGAGTGCAAGGTCATTTCCTAACAACTCATTGCTGACTTGTCGACAGATCTGGCCTCTGGTCCAGTTCGTCAACTTCAAGTACGTGCCGCTTGGCCACCGCGTGCTTGTCGTCAACATCGTCTCTTTGGGTAGGTGACCTTCCGATCTTTCTTGCTCAAACACACCCCACTGACAACTGACGCTTTCCCAGGCTGGAACTGCTACATGTCGTTCCTCAACTCTCAGGGCGGCGAGCAGTTCGAGGTCCTCCCTCCAGATGTTTGAGCGTTCGCGCTTGCGCATCTACACCCAAACACGACACCTTCCACCTACTCGAAGAAAAAAGAAGTTCCTGCACATACACGGTTGACCACCACATCCCGTCGGCAGAAGAAGTCACCAGATTCCCTCAAAGCATCGCCTTTCCCTGTGTACAGTAATTTTCCAGCATGAGCATCAGCGTGGCGCAGCGGTTTTCGGCAGAAGGAGTCAGAAGTTCACGGCGGGATGTGACTGCTGTTTTTCTTTTGCACGGCATTGCTTTGGCCATGGGCTTGAGCTGCGATGAACTCGCCCTGGGAATGTGGTTGGAGCGAGGGAATGATGTGACTTGTAATTGCGATTGCGACCGCACGCATACCTGCAGCAGGGAACTTCTCGATAGGTGGAATTCACAACAGGACAAACAAAGGCCCGTGCCACTCCTTTCCGTCTTTGATGTGCTCGTGGGTGGACATGAAAAGGGACCGCAAGACGGCGACCCAATGCACGAAAGTGAATTCGACCAATCTCAATTCCTCTACGCAGCAGCAGCATTCGCCCTCTCATCCTCCTCCACCGTCCGCGTCCGCAATTGCAAAGCGTGGATCCCCCCTTCGACCGCGATTTCGTCCTTGAGTAATGCGTAGACCATCCTATGGCGTGCGGGTTGGGGTTTGGAGACGAAGGCTTGGGAGGTTATGTTGACGCTGTAGCGCATCAGTATCGTTGTGACGGGACAGAGAAGGTTCGAGTGGGAAGGGACGATCATGGGGATGGGGAGTTGGAAGGTTGGATTGTGTCGGGCCGAAGATGGGGTTCGGGGGCGTACCGGAAATGTGTCTCGAGGGAAGTGGAGCCTTTCATGGCTTTGTGGTGGGCGTGTTTGTGGGAGTCGTTGTGGATTTCGAGGGAGGTTGGGGAGAGGGCTGCTGTGATCTGTTCGGGGTTGGAGAAGATGAGGTCAGTCCAACGCCGTGCCTATGTCGATGTTACAGGGTGTGATCTGCATGTTCCGGCCAGAAATTGGAAGGCACGCTGAAGAGTTGATATGAAGATAAACTGGTCCTTCTACGAACACGCAACGCTTTAGATTGCATTTTGGGCGTACCTTTGATCGTATCGCATCTTCCATGGGCGTTTGAGATGTTGATGAAGCTGACGTTGATGCCATGGTGCGGGTGGTTTGAAAGAGGCGAAGTTGCGCTTGTGAGCGCAGAAGGCGGAGGGACATTCGTGGATTTCGGGGGCAGCAAGGCAATGCTCTGTACTGTCTGTCTAGCTCTGAGGTTGACGGAATCGCACTGCTGAGGTTGGATATTGATGGGATGAGGTAAAAGCATTCCAAGCGCTGGTGGTGGAGTGATAGACTAAGTCATTCACGTGGCGGGAGCGGCCGCGCATGGTGAAAAGTCAATTGCAATGGCCTTTTCGACTTCCATCTTCTCTTCGGCACACATTCTCCAAACCAAGCCGACTCATTACGTCGCTGAGTCCGACCTCTGACTGTGATGGCCATAGAAGCGAATCGCCGGGCCGAGCTGGCCTGACCGCCACAAGCGAGTGTTTGTGAGTGGAAAGGTTCTTCATGGCGGTACAATTCCCGTTCGTCATGCGATACAGCAGGTGGAAGGAGGACGCCTTGTTGACTGTCCGCGAGAGTGAGCTTGACTGCGGGGTTCGAGTCGCAAGATAACTCAGTTGAGGTCGTCATGCGATCTGTCCACCTCAAGAACACTTCATGGAACGACAATATGCGACTCATCAATACCTCAACCTTCCAGCTCGCCGAGTTCATCGGCTCGGAAACTCCACCTTACGCCATTTTGTCTCATCGCTGGGCCTCGAGCGCAGAAGAGCCTTCTCTCACAGACTACCTCCAGGGACTGAAGCAAAACACATCTGGCCATAGGAAATTCGTCGAATTCTGCCAGTTGGCCGCCTCGGAGGCCCACCAGTGGGGATGGGTCGACACAATCTGCATCGACAGGACGTTAAGCGCGGAGTTATCCGAGTTAATCAATTCGATGTATCACTGGTATGCTTTTGCGACGAAATGCTAAGTTTCTCTCAGAGACGTCGAGCATGTATCCGACTGGAAGACAAGCGAGTGGTGGACTGGAGGCTGGACACTGCAAGAGTTGCTCCCTTCGCGAGGTTTTCTTCTACACTGCGTCTTGGAAACTGATCGGGACCAAGTTCGAGATGTCTTTTGAAATCGCAGAAAAGACTCGCATACCATCCATGGTCCTGTGGCATCCGGTTTACTACTACGGCAACCTCTTTGTAGCTCAGAAATTGGCGTGGGCGGCAGATCGGAAAACTACGAGGGTCGAAGATCGAGCGTGCCGCCTGGTTGGATGATTCAACGTGAATATGCCTCTACTTTACGGAGAAGGCGAGAAGGCATTTGAAAGACTGCAGTTGCAAATCCTCATGAAGTACTCTGATGGTTCAATTCTTGCCTGGAGCCCAAAGAGCGAAGATGGAAGCACAATCCGGGATCCAGAACTAAGAATATCCCAATGTGTGCTGGCGGACTCTCCAGATCGCTTCATGCAATGCCGGCTCAAGTACGTTGCGTCATCGCTCGCACACACATGACCGGATCAAGATGCCATCGCTCCTCGGGTCACTAGTTGGCGCATTGGATATCGCGGACTTGCCCAGCGAATCGAGTTTCGTGAAAAGACGAGCATCAGAAATCTGTTCGCCAAAAAACTTGAGCCATGGGCTGTGCTGTTGACAGCAGCTCAGTGAAGGACGCAGGCACTTACCTTCTGTTCTACCGCTAGAGCAGTGCCGCCAATTTCCCAGGCAATATCGTCGACTGCGGTGCTATCAAACCTCGGACCTGAACCAACTATACGCCGGGCTCGAACGCTCCTTCAAGTTTGGGGAAGTGGCTCCTGATAAGGTGTTCTACCTCTAGTACGATGCCGACACTGCCTATTGGACTCCAGTGTGGTAGTGTTACTCCCAAGCTCGGTGGGTATTGCCTATCGAGAGGCTCATGACGTCTGGGAGTCGTCAAGTGAATTGGCTATCAGTCTTCATTGCGCCAGAAGCGGCAATCAAGAGGGACACATTGGCCTGCGGTATGACATTGACCTCGATGGCATTCGTGTCCAACAGGTGCATCATGAAAGACTTCACAAGCAGCACACATGTAGTCATCGCATAGTCCCGGCGGGCCATGCTTGAGTCGGTGCTGACTGCTCAGACTCACGACGCCCGACCAGAGTCCGCGCAGCTGGAAGCTCGAGCGCCTTGAGCCAGGCAAGTATGAGAGTCTCGGCTCCTGGAACTGAGCTCACAAGCTGTGACAGATCAGCTCATATCGGGGAGATACCATTGCAGCCTGCAGGGGAGTAGGCGAGCAAGTTTCCAGGTCTTATTGCTGTATCCGCAACGTGAACACAGGCCACAGCATCGAGCCAAACTGGTATCATCTTGACGCCGCAAATGCACCGAAAGCATATGTCATCTCTCATGGCAGACTTTGTGGAGAGTGAAGACAAATGATTGCAGTCGCGCGAGCGAGCGAGCAACTTCCCAGAGTTCTCTGCACACTGGTCTGGCCAGCATACGTCCATGCCATCTCGGACCCGCTGATGGAGCAGTATGGGCATGCGCACGTATGGAGTCTGTTGTTTATATCGACCATGACCGGATCGTTGAAGGCTATCTGCACCGATCCTCATGGACACTGCGAGCCGCAGGTCCGGCGAAGTCAGATCGAGCAAACTGTATCCTCGCTTCCAACGAACACAATGCTCCCATTCGTTGAACGATGTCGGCACTCGTTCACGTATGCACGATACAGACTAAGCCAGGAGACTGGAGCTGCTGACCAGGGGCTCATCTTCGCTTGACCCATGTCTGCATCCCGGCCACTGGAACAAGACAGCAACGTGGAGGCAGGTCAGGGTATGAAGCCAAAGTGGTACCATGTCTCAGCTCGATGACCGCTATTCACCGTGCAGAGGAGCCTTGCAAACATCACGAAGCGGTCAGCGACCTGGAAAGCAAAGTCCAGAGTCCGCTCGCGGTTTAGATTTGCCGTTGGGATTCGGCTCCAGCGATTTACGACTCCTCGATATCTCTACGGAGGACTGTGGGATTGTGCTCCAACAAGGTCTGCCATAAGTGCGGCAGATTCATGCTGCATGCCTGGACTGCTCTGCCCTCACCTCGAGGAAGCAACCTTTCTTGTCAGCATTGTACAATTCGACACAAGCAGGTAGAACGAATGGCGGCGGCACGATCTCGCCTTGTGAGCACTGGAATTGTGTCAACGCCATCCATCGTTTGGACTTATCGGAGATCTGGGAAAGCATTGACCTCCTGTTCGCAGGGAACGTCCGACAGATCCTATTCACGGCATCACGTGAGCGCGTTGACTTCGGCCGGCGGCGGAGATCCTCATGTCTTGTCTTCAACCTGGATGAGAGTTGGAGTTGCCTGACTCACAGAAGCGAGGCCACGAAGGTCATCCAGTCGTGATCGATGCGCGGACGCCGTTCTGCCCACCCTCATCGCTTCACTGGCATCAACTAATGCCTCTCTATGGTGCCGCTCAACCGGCACCTTCAAAGACACCAACTATCCCACTATCGCTACAGCTGCAATAATATAAAATGGAAATACCTTTGTTCACTTGGAGCCAGTTCACGATCGGCATCCAGCCGGTGATAGTTCTACTGTTGTTGAAGGATCTTGATTTTTGCAGGAATCATTTTCCTAATTTCGTTCGCAGATATCCCGACCGTCAGCATCGTATTTCCGGGACCTTGGAAGTGAGCCGCTGTGAGCGTGATGATCTGATCAGTCGGCTTCAGCTCATGGATTACCATGTTTGTTGAGAAACTCTATCAACCCTGCCACCACGAGATGACTGGCATAAGACGCATGCATCCTCTTCCCAGACGCGGAAGCAACCCTTCGTCAACTTCCAACACCTCCCAACACCTTCCACAACACCAATCACACTTCACACTTACCGCCACGATGCATTTCTTCCTCCGCGCCCTGACGCTCGCCACTCTCGCCCTCGGAACAGCATCCGCTCTCAGCGACGCAGAAATCGCAGATACCCAGCTCGAGAAGCGCGCCCTTCCGCCCTGCCCCCCATGCCCAAACAACGACGGATACTGGCTCACGTACAAATTCCATCCCGGAAACCCCGGACCACCCGAGGATACGTCCGTATACTACGGGAAAGGCTGGCTGCCAAGAGCCGCCCGTACCTCCGGATACACCTGCTTTGAGTAAGCACCTCGCCTCATCATCATCATCCTCCTCCTTCTACACTTACTGACCAGAACTCCCAGCCTCGGTGTTGGCGTCAATTTCCGCGCCGGCGGCATCCACGGACCATACGGCCACTGGTACCGTTCCGACGGCACGCAGGTCATTTGCTGGAAGTACTGGCAGAGCACGCTGCAGTTTATAGGCGCGGGCGCGACGGTGAACTCGTATCCCGCCCATTGCACGGTCTGGATGTACACGAAGGGTACTGGGAGGGTGGCGATTGGTGGACAGCAAGTCCTTCCTGACAAGTATGGAAGGACGGACAACTGCTTCGGGAACGCGGATAACATTGATGTTGGGGTCATCAAAGTCTTTCTGGAAGGCCACCCGAACTTGTCGGATGACACCGATGACACCGATGACTCGGATGGCTCGGATGATGGGGGTGATTCGGACGACCCGGATAAGAAGTTGTAGAGTGTGGAGGTTGTCAACAGCACAGCTGTCCGGCGTCTTTGATGGGCGTTGGAACGAGTGGAAAGGACATTGTACCGACTCTTGAAATCGTCTGTCACCGGCAGACACACTGCCTAGACGAGACGTGATCATCCCACAGCGTCGATGAGGGAGATGAGTTTGCAAAAGGTCAGCCGTTGCTGCGGAAGGTTGCGATCAGGATTTTCAAGCATCAAATTGTCATCACCGTCTCCTCTGCAAAGTCTCAAGTTTCCCGATCAACCCGAGCAGTCGGCGCCACAGACCCTGTGCTCCATCGCAGCACACTCGTGACCTTCAAGCATCTCCCTCGCTTCTCGCCTGTCCAAAAAATGTGTCAGGCTTGTCCTCGTGCATGGAATCCATGGATCATCAGCGTCGGCACTTCCACCAGTCTAGCGCAGGTACCCGTCGAGCAAACAAGGATAGTATGGACTAACCTGGTGCGCATGTCCCACAGTCCCGGTATATGATCTGTACGAGGTCTTGTTGTGTCTCGCGTCGAACGAGGACGTTCCTTGCTCAGACTTCGGTAGATGTCAAGTGCCGGCGGTGCAAGTGTGCAGAGCTGGGATTTCCTGGACATTCGGAGCCCTGACTCCTCGTGTTTCCGGGACCTTCGTTTCGAGGTCCGATAAGGGATTTGAGGCGGTAGATATCTCGTGGCAAGATGGCGAGAAGGGTCTTGCCTTGCGCATCAGAATTGTTGCGGTCACAGTAGATCAGGCGGCCGGGTGTGGTCGAGTCGATCCTGTCAGATGTTAAACCCGCCCGTGGCCGAGTACACCGTGGCGGTCAGACTCGCTTTAATCAACATCTCTGAATCCAAAGATACGGCTTAATGGCCAACTCGGAGTCAGTCCTCCACGCAGTGTAATGGCGCGGTGGCTGAAGCAGAGAGCGACCATTGTCATGCAACGGGTATCAGCGTGAGGTGCAGTCAAAGCGTGCCTCACTCTCAAGCGCCACGGTTTCGCAAAGAGTCGTCGTACCATGTGGCACCTCCAGACTCGCACTTTCCAGCTTGATCCACCCTCACATCCCCTCCCCGCCTTTCAGAGCGCAATACGTTGCGTAAATGCCTCTTAAAAGAGCCGTCTCATGCCAACATCCTTCACATGCGCATACTGCGACCCGCATCGGAGGATTATCACACCAAATCAGTGATCACATTCCCCCACGAACGCCACGCCGGATCGACTCGACAAAAGTGGTGTGTGGACTCTTGAATCCGTGAGAAAACACGGCAGGCAATCCCAGACATACGTAATCCTTCCCCCTCTCTATTCTTATCTTCGTATATGGCGCGTAAGGATGATCGCTGAGTCGTCGGCCCACGTGTGTCGAATTGTTGATGGAATTCGCAGTCCGGGTCAAAGCTCGGATGTACATAGTCGGGTACCGTACTGCTCGCTCAGATCGTCACTGGTAATGCTGTAATGGGCAGATCAGGTACGGTGTGTGTGTCAACGTGGCAGCTCGGCAGAGGGCATTGGAAGATGGAGTATGGAGGTGTGGGCACGCACGTCACAGGCCCGAAGCTTGAGCTCCAACGCGCCCGCGGAGCAACCTTGGAAGTGATCGCGGATCTGCGGGATTTGATACATGCCGTCGTAGAAGCTCGCAAAGTTTCGACCAAGTCAAGTCGGTCTGGCGGTGAGACAATGCGGTGAGGAGTCGCACATTGGACGCGACGGTGAGATTAGGAGATATTGGGAAGGCAAAGGTGTCGAAAATCAGAATGGCGCCTCGAGGGTGCGACCAAATGCATTAAAACAGAGAAGTGTGTATCTTTTTATCCAAAGAGTCTCTCAATAGCGTAGCAAGGCGCGCGCAAATTCGCAGCTGCCGATGGGGGTATATGTCGTGTCCGTCTCTGTCCAACCCCAAAACCCTCCCTTTCCCTAGTCTATGCCATGAGCGGCGGAGGAGACATTCTCCTGCAACGCCTGAAGCCTTCCGGGCTTCCAAGAAGAAGATTAAAAAATAGTGTAATGATACATGAGTAGATGGGAGTGGCCGTGTGAAAGTGCCCCCTATGCCTGGACGTGTCCAGACTGTCCGAAAAGAAATATGCGCCAGAAGAAGTGTATGCCGATGGTGAATGTGGTCGATCCATTGGCGGTGTGGTAGTACAGGTGGTTGATACAGGCAAGACCGGCCTGCGGCGTTGTGGAACGCGAATGTTGGTGAGGCCTAGCGAGACTCAGGCCAGGAATCGATGGTAGGGTGTGTATCGTGTGTGGTGTGTCAACGGCGAGATCATGGTCAAAGTAGTGGTTGTCCGAAGCCGCTGACACGGGCAGGAGTAGGAAGAGTACGGTGGAGCCAGTGTATCAAAAGCGATTAAGAGATGTAGCTCGCTTGCCGTTGGTGATGCTTGCAGGGAGGTGGATCGAGAACGGCCACATCTCACTTCTACGTCGTCGAGGTTTGACGCTGGAGACCTGCTCCTTTCCTACTAAGGCTGCTGCTGATATCGTCGTGCGGATCGATCGGGTGTCTGCTCGCGGAGATGTCGCTAGGCATTTTGCTTGCGTTGAAGGCACGGTTGCATCCATTGTTCGTAGCTGGTGCCAGAGTGTACATTTGTTGCGATTCGGGATGATGTCTGCTCGTGGGCGTGGTTTGAAGCGAGACGACCCTTACTTGGGGAGTTGAGGAAGAGGACGGTTTGGAGGTGGGCCAGGGCACGGTGGGAACTGGCAAGTAGCGGGCATTGTGTGTAGTGTTGTCTTGGTGGTGGTCGTGTCGACGATTGCTGAATCGTTGCGGAATGGTCGATAGTGGTGGAGTCGAGGTCGCGTAGATGTCGTAGTATGTAGCGGAATCGAGAGGTCGTTGAAGTGTATAGAGTCGAGACGGGTAGGAGCAGACGAAGGACGGGAAGGGACCATTTATATGTCGCGGACTCGCGGGAGTGGACAGTTCAAACTTCAAACCACCGACTCGAACCATGTCCCCGGGTCATTTCCAATGATGCAAAGTTTAGGGACGCACATGCCGCCCAATCCGCGGATGATCCTGGAAAGTGCGGTGTGTACCCGATTGTGCGCGCGCGCCGGACCCGACAGGAACATCCCCTTTGGGCGCTCGAACCACGCCGCGCATTCCGGCGAACCAAGTTTGATCAGAACTTGGCGGTCTCCGTGGGATCATTCGAGAAATCGAGATTATCGCCTAATGATAATGGAGCAAACTCAGCCATAATGCATCAGATGATGATGCGACAGCGGTGCATAAGAGCAGGGCTGAACTTCGCTGATGCACATTGGACGGGGATCTGATCAACACCTGACCTTTCCCATGGTAGGCCCTGTCCATAACGTCCGTCTTGGTTCGCTGTGTTTCATCGTTGTCCTGCTGTCGTTCCTGGCGCTTGCTGGGGTCTTCACAATTACGACATTGTCCATATGATCATACTGAGTCACTGCACGGAACAATCTGTCACGTCTGCTCTGTTGTACAACGCTGTTTGTTGACGATATAAGTGATGGACAAGATGTATGGAGCTTCGATGCCTCAGAATGCGCTACTGCCAACTCTCGCTACCTTGGCGGATGCTCCAGAAATACATCGAAAAGCAACTCCACATATATGCTTTCAAACCATCGAAGAGGCCGTCGGGCGGACGGCGGAGTGTGCTTGTCGGCTTCCGCTCGCTACCGGACAAGCTGGCGGCTCACATCTTTGCAATGTATTGTAGTCTTCTGATCCTCACAGCAGGGGTACGGAGTGCCATGGACGTCCAACGTTCGCTAGAAAGATCGTCCTGCCGCCTCACAGATTGGGAAACGGACCGCCGCTCTGTTGTTTCAGGATCTCAAACCATTCCAAACCTTCCAGACGTCGTTGCACATCGTTTCGTCTGGACAAACCGGCCCGGTGTGTGTAGAATTCACTGCCGAACAGAACCACTCCTTAGTGGCAAATTGGCTTGCATTTGCATTTTCCGACCGCGTCCGATCGCGACGCCTTCATCTCGCTTGCCGGCCGGCACCAGGCGCAAAGCGCCCACAGGGAACAGCGGGAGAAAGGGCTTGAGAACAGACTTTCTCGCAAAAGTCCGCCCGGGCTTTCGTCATTGTCATTCGACTTGATGGCAGGATCAGGGAAGAGTTGGCATGGATCGAGATCCCGAGGAGGGATGTTCGATTTCGCTTTTGAACAGCCATCCATGTGCCGACGCACAACCGGTTCTTTGCCGTGCCGTGTGTCCTGGCATCGTTGATCATGCGGCCGAGTCGACAAAGCGTGTCGTTTGCTGCTGATGATCAGGCACTCGTCAGCTCTGTGATGAAGGGTGACTCGCAACGCCATTGGGATTATTTTTGGTCGCTGCCGGATCAACACGTGGCAGCCGCCAGATTGGATCGTGGAGCGAAACGTCTCCCCTGCAGTAGACTATCCTCTCAAGTGAAGTGCTGTAGGAGCGGATCTGCAATTTGCCTCTCATATGTACAACACAATATTCGCAATCACCTCCTGCCTCGAGCATCTGTAGTCACCACAAGGCTGCAGTAACACGGCGTCCACATCTGCGCGAGCGTCGCA
This sequence comes from Zymoseptoria crescenta, assembly GCA_026122155.1. Taxonomy (NCBI): domain Eukaryota; kingdom Fungi; phylum Ascomycota; class Dothideomycetes; order Mycosphaerellales; family Mycosphaerellaceae; genus Zymoseptoria; species Zymoseptoria crescenta. The sequence goes on along the minus strand of JALRMM010000231.1, from coordinate 41,849 downwards.
CCACAGCTCGAGCTGACACGCCGCACGCTGCACGCTGCCTTGCAGCATGATGCGAACAAATCCCCCAACTGACGAATTGCGCACAACACCGCCAGCCGCCAACTCGAAGAACTTTGATGAAAAAACAACCACGTCCACACGGACGTCCGTGAGAGGCGCGCGTACCTGGAAGATCGCCAGGGGCGGGAAAATTGACCACCGCCTCGTGTTTCAGGGTGCAAGGTCAACTCAGCCACCTCCATCCTTGTTTTTCGAATTGAGCACCTCCATCTTTCGTCATTCATGATTCGGCACATTTTGTTATCCGGACTCCGGCGCCCTCATATCGATGCCATGTGTCGATAGCTCGACGTTCGCGTTGCTATCGAGAGATGTCTGAGATATTGAGTATGACCCTGCGATTCCCAGCGGGATCCTCACGTGTCCACGCTGGTCGAGACCTCACCAGCGATTTACATTCCACGATGCCCCGACCGTCCACATGATCCATCACATACAACCTTCCAAACCAATAGGAGTACCAATCCATCCTTCCGACTGACAAACTCCAGTCTCAGTTTGATCAAGGAGTGGCCGGCTTCTCCTTTCCGGCTTCCATCCTGATTCCTGTGGACCTCACCTGGACCCTGATCGTCTGGCGGCTTTGAGGTCTACCAGACTTCCATGTCAACGGCTGGGTCAACGGTGGTTGCAGCCGCGGATTCGTGCGACGCAGGGCACGGTCGAGGCTTGCGCAAACGGTCATGTTTATAAAACACGCTCTACTACAGGTCTCCTGAAGCTGATGTTCCAACTATTGACGACGAACAAATGTGAGCTTGGTGGCATGAGCGATGGAACGAGCAACGATCATGCGGAAACGCAGCGTCAGATCGATGCGATGCAAGTCGCCGCGACCAATCTCTCCATGGCCTAGTCTGAACCTGACATCTCTTCAGCAGAAGAGGACGTACCTCCCAACCCTACTCATTGCGCAAGGAAAGGGATAGTCGCCGCTCACGAGAGTAATGGCGGTAGCGCGGACTCTGTACACGGAGAGCTCCATTGTTTGACCGCTGGGTTTGGCTCTGATTGACGTAGAGCTTCACTGTTCAACCGCTGGGTCGGCTCCGATTGCAAGGCGGGTTGTCCAGAGGCACACTGGGCGTGTTGAAGAGAGAGCAAATGCGGAAGATGGACAGGATCAAGGCATGAAGAGCATTCGATTCGCCTAGGAGCAGCACAGAAATGGACGGGCTGTATCCTACACTTTGGTTCGTCGCGCGTGTCGACTTGTCCTTGTGCGCAAAATGCCGCAGCCATCTTCGTAACGCTTCGAGACGCGCCGCGCCTGACTGACTGTATGATCTACAGAATGTGGACAGCATACGGGAAGTAAGACTGACGTAGATGACTCAATCGGTGCCCTCTCCGAGCTTCGGGCAGGTATCGACCATTTCTCGAGAATGCACTCGGAAATGTCCCTAACGGTGCGGACAGCACTTCATGCTTCTGGTCCGGAGTCTGTGGTTATCGACAACTCAGCTGATATCCTCTTGGGAAGCAAGCATCCAGGACATCTCTCCGATCTTATGCCTCATCCGCTGCTTCCAGAGCTTGCGCATGTGGCAATCAGTCTCGGGGCCATCCGATGATTGAGCGCGTCCAGTCCGTTCAGAGACAGATCGGACATGGCCTGATCTGACTTCTCCAGGATGTCTGCTGCAATCCTCCGGAGAGCGCTCATCTGTGCAGTCCTTATCAAGACACATGGGTTTGCGGTCCAGCATCGCCCTCTGGCCCACTTCTGAGAAGTCCATGGCATCGCGAAGCACATCACCACGGCTCCACCTCCACCTTCTCATCCCTCCTCATCCTCAATCCCCATCTCCCCCGCAACCTGCGTACTAACCCACTGCTCCATCATCTGACTACCACCCCCAACCGTACCCGTCCCCTGCGGTCCTTTGTCCCTCTTTCCCTTCCGCGTGACAATCAAACACAAGATCCTGCCGTAGATACTGAAACCATCATACGTCGTGTCCATCATCAGTTTCTTCTTGTCGTCTTGGTCGTCTTCCGCTGGCATTTCAATGGGAACGTCGTCTAGCGCGTCGTCATCCTCGTCTTCGGCTGTGTTCCGTTTCCGCCGTTTCTTGGTCGGTGGTTTGGCGCGCTGGGTCGCGAAGAAGTCCTCGTCGCTCGAGCTCACGAATAGTCCGTCTTCGTCCTCCTCGTCAGGTTTTCCCTCAACCTCTCCATCTCCATGCGCCTTCCTCTTTCCATTGCCACTGCCAGCCTCTGGTATCCTATACAACTCCACCGCATCCCCATCCTCGTCTTCCTCGCGTCTCAGCCCAGCAGGTGCCTGCCCCTCGTCCCCAACAACGATCGGATTCGCCGCATCATTAACCCCACCCGTCAACTTCCTCCCCGTAGACCTCAACCTCCCCTTCCCCTCATCCTTCAAAACCTTCGACTTCGTCAACAACGAATGCCGCGTCGCCGTCTCCTTCAAGAAAATCGCCACCTCAAAGTCCTCCTGCGCCGCCACATCTTTGATTCCCCCCTTCTTCTTCTTCCTCACCCCACCTTTCCTCCCCTTGGCATTCTCGTTCTCCTCGCGGAGTTTCGGGAGGACTTTCGGTCGGACTTCTTCGATGATGCGGTGGAGGACGTTGTCGCGGGCGGAGAGCAGCCAGCCGGCGTCGGAGGGTTTGTGGAGGTAGATGCGGACTTCGAGGACGGAGAATTTGGTGATGCGGAGGTAGCGGCGGATTGGGGCCATGTTATCTTGGCCATGTAGGGGTTGAGGCGAGCGAGGTGGGTGGTTGGGAGTGACGGTGGAGATGGAGTTGAGGATGATGGCATGGAACATGTGAAAGCTGGGGTTGGAGGAAGGTGTGACGAGGAGCGCGGACTGGGGTCCGAGTTGCGATATGAGCTGCTTCGACAGGCCGCCACAACGCTTCTCTTCCCGCGAGACAGGATGAGTACGATGACCATGGCAGGCCGTGAGTATCTTATAAAGTGATTGCTTCATTGCAAGCTATGTCTGAGAGGATTGCCATATGCGTTGTCTTTCCCGCAACCGCCTGTTCGGCAAGGTCATCCATCTACATATCCTTACTGAGCCTTGCGGTTGACCCATCAACCTCGCTCGTTCAAGCTACAGAGCTCTATTACTTGTGCCAACGCCCTGCACCCATGCCATCGCTAAAATCAAAGTGCGCATTTGCTGTGTCGTAAATCAAAGGAACCGCGGCGACTCCGCCCGACGCTGTCGCATTGTCAGACCTTCGTCTTTGTCCTCTTCGTCGGCCACAAACTCTTTCTGTTGCGTGCGGGCTTTTCTGGTTCCGGGTGATGAATCAGATGAATCGCAGCCCACTACGCGGATGAGTGGTCGTGAAGATGAGTGAGTCGGGTTGTTCTGCTGATGCTTCTGAAGGTCGTGCGGGAGCTGACGGGCGGAAAGACGAGGAGGAGAGTGTAGAGAATGGTCCGGCGGTAGAGGGCCGTAGTCGAGAGGAGGTGAGTCATGCGCAGCTTGGGCAGCGATGTTGTCGAGTGAAGCAGATAGATCCTTGGGGTTCGGGGGATGCACGACCGGAGTTCTCGTCCTCCCGTCGGCACCCCTCACAATTGGCGGCTTATTCCCCATAGCATACAGTTCCGGACTGCTCGGCGGCGCCGTAAGTCCTGTGCCGTCAAGCCCTCCCACGCTGTTCAGGGAAGTCGATCGGTTCCGTGGGAGCGCCTAGCTCGTCGCGGGCGTCGTCTTCTCGCCTGTCACAGCGGAATTGCTCTCGTGGTGACCGCCGCCAAAGCGATGCTTCTTCTCGCTCTTGCTATCATCCTTCTTGTCGGATTTGCGCTCGCGTTTGGCGGTTGCTTCGGCCATGAGTTGTTCAAAGGCCATGAAGTCGCCTTCTTCGTCGGGGTCACGCTCGGCCTGTGAGGTGGAATTAGTATGTCGACATTGGCAGGTTTCTTGAGGATCACACGTACCTTCGCAAACATCTCTCCGATGATGATCAGAGCATGCGCGCGCTCTACCCGCTTCTCAATCTTGACTGTCTTGTCGTAGAGAACCTTGTCGCACACATCGCGGAGCACGCTCTGAATCTCAAACCTGCTACCTCTCCACGCGGCGGCCAAAATCTTTCCAGTAACACGCTTCTCATACTCCGCACGCTTCTCGTCCGTCCAGTCCTCGCCGCCCTTCTCTTCCGCCTTGGCCATCTCCTCAATCTCCATCTGCGCACTAATGGCACTGCTGACAGTACCCCATGTATCCTTGATCATGTTGCCCTTGTCCTTCAGGCGGGAGAAGAAGCCACTGACACCACCGATGAGTGGTTTTTGCGATTTGATGAATGTGGCGGCTTTGCTGACGTAGGTCTGACCGATGGCGTGGAGAATTTCAATACCGAAAGACTCCATCTTCATGTTCTCCACTTCCAGTCGCATCTTCTCGCGGAAGGAGTCGGTGACTTCGGGTCGCTTTTCGGTCTCAGTCCACACGCTGACGCGGTCGATGAGCTTCTTGGACAACGTGTCAACACGCTCATCGCGGATCTTCTTGCGCTCGAGCTCAAAGGCGTGAAGCTCTTCACGCTGTTCCTTGGTGAGACCACCCTTACGCTTCTCCTTCTCACGCAAGTTCTTCTCTTCCTCGGTCATGCCTGCAGCGGCAGCGGCGGCGTCCGCCTCGGTCTGTTCCGTAATGGCGAGTCTGGTGGGAACCCCTTGTGGGCGCGGTGTGGCATTTTTGGAGACTGGCGGCTTCGAGTCGCGGATAGGGATCTCTTGTGTTGCACCAGTGGCGGTGGGGTGGTCGGGAACAGCTTCGGCGTAGGCTGGCGGTGGGACTGTAGTACCTGAAGCGGGGGTGGTGCCAGCAGGAGTCGCTCCGGCAGCGGCAGCGCCCTCGGATGCCTTCTCGGCAGCTTCGCCGGCAGCAGCAGCCTCTTCCTCCTCCCTCATGGAGATCTCCATGCTCTTGGTCAGATCCTTCATCATCGAGATCTCACCAATCCAGTCCACGAAAGTCTCACCGCCAAAAATCATGGTGAAGAACTCGGCTGGGTCCTCGAAGCCAGAGTCAGGCTTCGCGCCCTCCTTTCCGAGTTTGTCATATTGTTTGCGCAGGTCGGCATCGCTCAGGACTTGGTATGCCTCGCCAACAGCCTGGAACTTCTCGTGCGCGGTGGGATCGTCGGGGTTCTTATCTGTGGTGGGTGTCAGTGGGCGGTCGTGTGATGGCGCATGCCTCTTTACACACCTGGGTGGAGCTTGATTGCCTGCTTGCGGTAGGCCTTCTTGATTTCGATCTCAGTCGCGGTGGGCGCGACGCCCAAGGCATCGTAGTAGGCGGTATCGACCACCATGGCGGGCACTCAGGAGCGGGGCGTCGGCGGTGCGGTGACTGGTGGGTGTTGCGATGGTTTAGGTAACGGTCGGTCGAGTCGAGACTGCGCTCTGATGATTGAGGCGACAGTGAGAATGCAGAGGTGAATGTGGCTGAGAGGGTGGAGGTATGAGGCTGTGTGGTGGTGGACGTGGTCGTGAAGATCATCAAGTGTCGAGTGAATTTGAGACAGACCCTGCCCGGCAAACGTGTCGCGGATGACGTGGGCTGAGTGAGGCTTGGACCTCGAGCTGGGAGATAATGGCATGTGATGCTGGATCTCAATGATAGATTTCCTCCCATTACACGTCCTGGCTTGCTCCTTGTCCTGACTCTTGGATCTCTGATCCTCACGATGATCGCAGCAGATGAGGATTGCTCGCTTCATGCAGAGATTCCACGAACAGCACCCCCAGATTCAACATCGAATTAAAGGAAGGTACTTCTCCGTACAAATCGAGCCATCAATATCCATCAATATCTTTGATTCAGCCCTATCACTAAGGTACCTTAGGTTTCAAGTCTCCGGCTCCCCACGTCATCTCGGATTGATCGGCAATGCACCTCACTTCTCCGCGATCGCTGCAACACGGCACAAAAGTCGTCGACAACCGGGTGAACTATCGCGCGGTCTCGCCTACATTACCGCACCCATTCTCCCAATGCCATCCCTCGGCCCAGGATGTTGATACGCACGAGGCCCACTCTCTTTTCGTTGACATCCTTCTCTCACCATTCTCATAGACATATCCGTACAGCAATACCCTTCTCGCAATCGCCCTCCTCGCAGACTTCGTCCCTCCGCATACGAACCGCAGCGATGGCGACATTGCATCGATCCGCTTTCCTCGAGGCCATTCAGAAACACGACCCTCAAAGCACTGCTGTTGTACACTGTCTATCGGGTCGATCGTTCAAGTACGGATCATTGCTGCAGGATGTGGCTGCTGCGAAAGAGAAGCTGTTGAAGGCTAGTGGGAAGCAAGATCAAGGCATGAATGGAGAGCGAGTGGCTTTCCTCGCGGAGAATGGCTATGACTATATCGGTGGGTAGACACGAGATGTTGGAGAACAGCAGATAGCATCCAGCTGATCGATACAATCAATGTAGTCACTCTCCTCTCCATCATGGCTTCCAATGCCATTGCCGTTCCTCTCGCGCCATCGTTTCCCCCGTCCGAGCTACGCTACCAGATCAACCACAGCGAGGCATTGGCTCTGCTGCATACATCCAAATTCGAGAAACTCGCCGAAGATGTCCTCCAAGAAGGCCTAGACAAGACGCCCATCAGCCTCGCTGTTGAAAAGCACACCTCAGACAACAGCTCAACAGAACAGATCAATCTCTCGACAGGTAGCAGTCCATCCCAAGCTGGTATGATGCTTTACACATCCGGCACCACCGCCCGCCCCAAGGGTGTCCTCCTCCCTCAATCGGCCCTCACAGCCCAAGCCCGCAGCCTCATCACAGCCTGGTCCTACGCACCCACAGACCACCTCCTCCACGTACTCCCACTCCACCATATTCACGGCACTGTCAATGCCCTCCTCACACCACTCCTCGCCGGCAGCACTATCGAGTTCCTCTACCCGTTCAATATCGACGCCGTCTGGAATCGCTTCGCTGCGCCATTCCTACCTGCATCACACCCGAAAAGGAAAGACGTCCCACCCATCACGTTCTTCACTGTTGTCCCTACAGTCTGGGCCAGGATGCTCTCTTCTCATCCTTCTCTGCCGTCAGACCTGCAATCCGCCGCCAACGAAGCCGTTCAACGCAAAAACCTCCGGCTCAACATCTCCGGCTCAGCCGCTCTCCCCACACCCACCAAATCCGCTTGGACCACACTCTCTCAGGGCAACGTCCTGCTCGAACGGTTCGGAATGACAGAAGTCGGCATGGCGCTATCCTGCGGGCTGGAAGACACAGATCGCATAGACGGAAGTGTCGGCTGGCCCCTTCCCTCCGTGGAAGCACGGCTTGTCGACCCAGACACCAAGACCGTCATCGAAGTGGGCGAGGAAGCCGACAGTTCCGGCAAGGAATGCAGCGGCGAAATCCAACTCCGCGGCCCCACAATCTTCAAGGAATACTGGCGCAATCCCGAAGCTACCGCCAAAGAATTCACCGAAGACGGCTGGTTCAAAACAGGAGACATCGCGGTACGAAAGCACCTGGGAGGTGATGTGGGCACCGGCAAGAGTGGAGACTGGGCAAAAGGACCGGCCTATTTCATTCACGGCCGCAACTCCGCCGACATCATCAAAACCGGCGGCGAGAAAGTCTCCGCGTTGGAAATCGAGCGGGAGCTCCTCTCCCTGCCGCAAATCAGCGAGTGCGCGGTCGTCGGTCTACCCAGCGAAGCGTGGGGTCAGAAAGCGGCTGCTATTGTCGTGCTGAGCGGAGAGGGAAAGACCGCAGGTAAAGGGGGCAAGCCTTGGGGTGCGCTGGACATGCGTCGTGCGTTGCATGGGAGGTTGGTGGCGTACAAAATTCCACAAGACATGAAAGTCGTCGACGAACTTCCTCGCAATGCGATGGGAAAGATTAACAAGAAGAATTTGGTGGTGGAGGTGTTTGGGGATCAGGAGAAGATTCGGAGGAGGAGTATCGAGACGGCGGAGGAGAGGAAGAAGGCCAAGGGGGCGCTGGCGGCGGAGACGACGAATGGTAATGGCGTGAAGTGAATGAGTGGTGGGGCGTGATGGCCTGATCGCTTGTGTTGTAAGTATTGTATAATGAACCATTTGGCATGGTCCGTCCAGTTCGACATGATCCAGCGAACGAGCTCATCGACGAGCATCCGAACAGACGGCTCGAAGAGGAGTATCTCCAGCGGAGCAGCTTGTGCCGATGCTATATGCTGTGCGGGAACCCTTCCTTGCGTGTGTTGGCGCGGATCAGAAAAGGAAAACGCGGGCTGACGAATGCAAAGCGCACCGCACGACAAACAAAAACAGGAGGTGACGAAAAAAGATACAAAAGAAAAAAGCAAGAGGAGCTTGTACCCCATCGCAGATTTCTCTGCTCCGGGAGCCATCGAAGATTGGCCGGACGATAGATTGGCCGGACGATCGATCAACTCCGCACCACAGCAGGTGCAGAGCATCTCGACCTTCGCTGTTAACACCAAGAGCCATCCAAGTTTGGCCGGACGATCGTCGACTCCGCACTATAGGGTACAAAGCATCCCGACCTTCACTGTTAACACCAAACTACGGAGGAATTCGTAAGCGTCGAACGACCCTGGCCAAACTGACGCCGTCACCATCAGTCGACCAGAGCCGTAAGACCCTTAACCGAGCCTGGACGTATTTCGTCCGTCCATGGTATTGCAACGCGTTGACGGCACGCGCTAGGCTTCACATAGACCATTCGAACGTCGCGGGTGGTCGGCTTTGTTGATTGGACAACGGGATGCGCGGGTGGAAAGAATGAAGATATATGTACGTCCGCGGGCTATCTCCAGGGGCTACGGAGGGCGGGATGTACTTCCCGGTTGCTTTGCAGTGTCCGGGACCGCGGGAGGGGAATGTAAGCGGGTACGGACGAATTCCACGCGTACAATGTCATCGGGGTTGACAACGCGCAGATGCAGATGCAGAACAGAAGAGGAATGGGAGCAAGGCTGTAGGCACCTGGCACCTGTACGGCAGAGGAGGTCAGCCACTCCCGGAAGAAGCCCAAGGATCCAGCACAACATTGAGCAAGGCAGGAGTTTTTCGCAAAACAAAGGGAGATCCGAGCAAAAAAGAATCAAAGCTTGTACGCCAGAGCAACTGCATTTGCACACTGTGGGAGCCATGATGGAGGTGTTGATCGAACCCAACATTCGAAGTCTAGACCTAGGTGTCTTATCCACCCTGCGTAGCAGAGTGGAGGGGACCCCTCGAATCCAGCAACGATCGAAGCGTCAAACGACCCTGGTAAACGACCTCGTCACAGGTCGTTGGTCAGAGTCGAAAAATGCGCTTTAAATTCTCCTCCTGCAAAGGAGTCGAATCCGCCTTCTCCAGGCGGTTCCAACGTTCCCTTGAGGAAGCTCTTGACCACTCAGATGACCGACAGAATGCACGGTGTACGCGGAAGTTGCAAATCGATTGTTCGAGACAGTTTTTGCCCGGGGGCAACGAACGTCTCACATAGAATATTCGACACGGTTTATGATCGGCAACGTGTGGACGGCACGCTGGGCTTCACATGGACCATTCGAACGTTCGGTGTGCGTCTTCGTTGATTGGACCGTGGGATGCGCGCGCGGAAGAGTTGAGATATGTGTGCCTTCGCGGGCTGTGTTCAGGGGGTACGGAGGGCGAAGAAATGTCAGGACAGACAACATGACGGCGTATGGCAGCCCTTCAGGCGCCGACAGGCATGATATTCGCGACTTGTCAATGCGTTTGTGATACTAGCCTATGGCGTCCAACAATCATCACGTCCGCCTACACCATCTTCTAATCCCAGTACTTGATCGCACCATTCAAATCGCCCGTCACAACTTTACTGCTCTCTCTCGGATGCCACGCCACACTGACCACAGCCGCATCACTCGCCTTGATCTTATGCCACATTTTGCAAGTCTTCCAATCCCAAAAGCACACAAATCCTCCCGAGTCACCACTCGTGACAATCCCCCCATCCGGACTGACATCGATATCAATCGCATAACCCGCATTGTTATGCCCCCTGAAGTCCTTTTTCCTGTTCTGTCGAATCTTCTCGCCCGAGTTGTACACCTTGATCGTGTTGTCCGAGCTCTGCATGAGCACGGACGCTTTACTTGGATGGCTGACAGACTTGACCATGGGAAACATATACGGCTCCGCGATGAATTTGATCGGCACGGGGATATTGTATTCCCACGCGCGCAGGGATTTATCATCAGAGGTGGTGATGAAGCGGCGGTTCTCGTCGATGAAGGTGATCGTGTTGACCGGCCCCAAATGGTGATCGTATTCCTGCACGGGGTTCTTCTTCTCCCCATCTGCCGGCAAGCGGGTGTCGAATTGTGCGATCTTGTTGTTGTGCAGACCGGCCAGGAACTCGTGGCCTGAAGGGTCAGAGGGATTCCAGCGGACAACGTGAGGCGTGGAGGAGGTGCTGAAGCGGGAGGTGCATTGTCCGGTTTCCGTGTTCCAGACTTTCATGTGACGATCGTAGGAGGCTGTGACGAAGGATGTGCCGTCGGGAGAGAAGTCCACATCGACTACGGATTTGGTATGCCCGGAGTATGTGCGCAAGAGTTCACGGGCGTGAAAGGCATCCCAGAGCTTGACTTTGCCGTCGGCGGCGGCGGAGAGGAGGAGGTGACCGGATCTCGGGAAGAATTTGAGTGCTGTGAGGGCTTTTTCGTGGGCGGGCTTGTTAGATGGGCTGCGGTAGGTGTGGATGAGCTTCTTGGGGTGGTAGCATTTCAGATCGAGGTTCTCAAATTCGGCAACCAGATCGATGTCCAGATCCTGAGGTACGTGCATGTATGTGCGGCCTTGGTAGTCGTATTCTTGTGTGCCTTCAAAGGTGGAGGTTTCCTTGTCCGCGGAGATCTCGCCATAGCTCGTGCCAGCGAGCGTCCCCTTGGTCGGTTGTGGCAGGATCGAGTCTTCCTCATACACAACTTCCTCCTCTCCGCTCTCATCGCCTGAGATCTCCACCTCGACCTCTTCTCCACTGTCGCTGTCTATCCTTCGCTCTTCGTACTTTGCCCATGGTCCCTTGTATGCGTCTGCTCCATAAACCTTCGCGCTGTCGCCTTTGACCTCACGCTTCCGCTTCTTGCCTGCTGACTGTCGATTTTGTACGTCGCGATGCAGACTTCGAAAGCTCTGCTCCGAAATGGCGATTTCTTCAGCGTATCCAGTGGGCACTTTTCCTTTGGTGGATGTTTGAAAAGGCTTGTCGGTGACCAGATTCGCAGCACGAGTTGGAGGTCCATTCGCGCCGTTCCGCGCAGGTACTAGCGACATGATTGTGGAGGATTGCGAGGGTAATTCGAGGGTGTTGTAGAGGTTGTCGAGACAAAGTGAAGTTGTGGATGTTCAAAGTTCCCCACGATTCGGAGCGGAGGTGAGATGGCGGCCTAGAAGTCTATGAAGGCCAAGAATCAACTTTGACCTCAACTTGCAACCTCCGTATCGGACGGAGAACACAGTGCTCTGCGTAATTCGGCGATGTCTTCTTTACGCCGCTCTCTGCCTTCTCTGTAAGAGTTCGACATTCACTTAGCGTTTCCTGCCGCTTCTTATAGGCCGCCAATTCCGGGCCGCTGCCGTTTCACTTGCTCTTTCTTGGCAGCTTGAAAATTGAAAGCAAACATCGTCGTTTGTACAACTTTCTCAATTGAACATCGCCTGCCCGAGAAGAACATGTTGCCCAGCCTGGCGCCCCGACTGATGCCACGCATTCCACGTCTGCATAGAGCGTGCTCTTCCGCAGTGCGCGACACTGCCAACAGCCGGTTGATCGACCTTACTAGCAAAGTGGCGATCCTCGAGACAGATGTTCGGAGGCTGAGGAGTAAGATGAAGACACACGAAGACGTCACTACCATCATGCGCCGACAGGAGAACTGCGAGCAGCGTTTCGATGCCAACCGCAAGGACCGCGCTCAAGATGCGCGCAACGAGGCTCATCAATAGCGCGAGTATTTGAACGTGTCTCTTCCGGTCGGACACATGCTCAAGGGAACGTTCGATCGACAGAGTGCTGGTCTGCGCCGGGAACTCAAGCTTGAACTGGAAAGACTCGACACCAAGACGACCACTCTCGTCAAGAAACCCAATCACGAAATGATATACGGCTTTACGCGGAGTTCTCGGCCGCCAGGTTTTGATTCGGAGTGTGTTCTGGCGTTTGCATTTGCGAAGGCGCGATTGAATCATTCGTTGTGACAAGGCGTGATGGGATGGGAAGGGATGGATTACGCGGCAGACTGTGTCATTTCACGGCGTGATCGGTCGGATCTTGCGGGCTGCGACTGATTTGTGTTGCATTGCAAGGCGTTGTGGGTTGGATCTTGTGGGCTGCACTTTTAAGGCATGGTGGGTTGGATTACACTTCTCCTTAGAAGCAATTTCGAAAGAGCGCGATGGGTCCCAATGATGGACTAATGATGGATAGAACAACGAACACGCCAAATGCAGACATATCCTCTCTATAGGACAGCGGCTGAAACGTCAATTTAGGCATTGTTCTTTGACATCGTGGACTTCCTCACCAGGAGGTCCTACTGCTAGCGTTGTTAAAGGACCGTATAAGTAGGATTACCATTCCTTCGCATCTGAAATTATTCAAGGAGTAGTATCAGTAGTGGTTGATAGGAAAAGACCGCGAACTAGAGCTGGATGTTGCGAACTAGCATGCTTGATATGCGGTTGGTATGGCCGGACTATATTGTCCCTCGTCGATATCTCGGCCCCCATCGTGGTCCCGACCCGGACATGGGAATAAAAAGTTATGGGCCATACGCCACGATGGTTCACGCCCTCTCCTTCATCGCGAGGTGTCTCCCTCTGTCCATCTCAGTCATGCGTGTCCAGTCTCTCGCGCGGTCGACGCTGCGTAGTGTCGCTCTGCGCAGTAGCAATGCAGCAGTCTGCCAACGGACTTTCGCCTCCTCCGTCCTTCCTTTCACAAGCCAAATCGCCGCAGGCCAGAACCACCAGAGAATAGCGTCACAAGTCCAACAACGGCACCCGAAACGATGGCAGTCCAGCGCTGCAGCCGCCGTCCTGGAAACCGCCATGCACGATCCCACCTCCCTCTCCCAAGACGCTATCGTCGAGAACCTCAACCCAGCTGAAGCCGCTCGATTGGACAAAGTACGAAACATTGGCATCGCAGCACACATTGATTCTGGCAAAACTACAGCCACAGAGCGAGTCCTCTTCTACACCGGTCGGATCAAGGATATTCACGAAGTACGCGGTCGAGATGCAGTCGGCGCAAAGATGGATAGCATGGATTTGGAAAGGGAAAAGGGCATCACCATTCAGTCCGCTGCGACGTTCTGCGATTGGATCAAGAAGACGCCTGATCCAGTCACGGGAGAGCTGAAAGACGAGAAGTACCACATCAATCTGATTGATACACCTGGACATATCGACTTCACCATCGAGGTTGAGCGAGCACTGCGAGTGCTGGATGGAGCGGTCATGATTTTGTGTGCTGTATCTGGCGTGCAGTCTCAGACGGTCACTGTCGACAGGCAGATGAAGCGATACAACATCCCCAGAATCTCTTTCGTGAACAAAATGGATCGCGCTGGTGCCAACCCATGGAAGGCTGTCGATGGTATCAACCAGAAGTTGAAAATTCCCGCGGCGGCTCTGCAAATTCCAATTGGTGCTGAGGATCAATTCAAGGGCGTTGTGGACCTCATCAACATGAAGGCCGTCTACTCGGAGGGAGAGAAGGGAGAGATTGTCCGATACGACGAGGTGCCTTCAGATTTGAAGGACTTCGCGGAGGAGAAGCGACAAGTGTTGATTGAGACTCTGGCAGATGTGGATGAGGATATCGCCAACGCATTCCTGGACGAGCGAACGCCAAGTCCAGACGAGATCAAGGCTGCGATTCGGAGGGCCACCATCAGCTTGAAGTTCTCTCCCGTCCTCATGGGCTCTGCATTGGCCGACAAGAGCGTCCAGCCCATGCTTGACGCCGTTGTTGACTACCTACCCAACCCTGCCGAAGTAGAGAACCTCGCCCTGGACCGTCGACGAAATGAAGCTCAGGTCAAGCTGGTCTCTTACAACTCCCTCCCCTTCGTTGGCCTCGCCTTCAAACTGGAAGAATCCAACTTCGGCCAACTCACCTACATCCGCGTCTATCAAGGCTCCCTCCGCAAAGGTCAAAATGTAACCAATGCCCGCACCGGCCAGAAAGTCAAGATTCCCCGCATCGTCCGCATGCACTCCAACGAAATGGAAGAAGTGACCGAAATCGGCGCAGGCGAAATCTGTGCTGTGTTCGGCGTCGACTGCGCTTCAGGCGACACCTTCACCGAAGGCGGTCTCGGCTACTCCATGACATCCATGTATGTCCCCGACCCGGTCATCTCTCTCTCCATCCGCCCCAAACACACCAAAGACACCCCGAACTTCAGCAAAGCCATCTCCCGCTTCCAACGCGAAGACCCCACTTTCCGCGTGCACGTTGACTCCGAATCCTCCGAGTCCATCATCTCTGGCATGGGCGAACTGCACCTGGACATCTACGTCGAGCGCATGAAGCGTGAGTACAAAGTCGAAGTCGTCACCGGCCAACCCCAAGTCGCCTACCGCGAGACCATCAACGCGCACGTCAAATTCGACCATCTCCTCAAGAAACAGACCGGAGGAGCTGGAGACTACGCCCGTGTCATTGGCTTCTTGGAGCCGACCGGCGAGTTGGGCGAGAATCAATTCGAGCAACAAGTCGTGGGTGGCAACATCGCGGAAAAATACCTCTTCGCTTGCGACAAGGGATTCCAGCAAGCCTGTCTCTCTGGTCCTCTCCTCGGCCACCGCGTTCTGGGCACGAGCATGGTCATCAATGACGGTGCGACGCACATGACTGATTCCTCCGAGTTGTCGTTCAAGAATGCCACCCAGCAGGCGTTCCGGAAAGCCTTCCTCTCCGCTCAACCACAAGTCCTGGAACCGTTGATGAAGACCGTCATCACGGCTCCGAATGAGTTCCAAGGAAACATCGTCGGGCTGCTGAACAAGCGGAACGCGGTCATCAACGACACGGAAATTGGACCGGAGGAGTTCACGGTCACGGCGGATTGCAGTTTGAACGCCATGTTTGGGTTTTCGTCGCAATTGAGAGCGGCCAGTCAGGGCAAGGGAGAGTTCAGTATGGAGTTCTCGCATTATGCGCCGGCGCCACCGCAGATGCAGAAGGAGATGGTGGCGAAGTACGAGAAGGAGAGGGCGGAGAGGAATAAGAAGTAGATGACGATTGATGAATTTTGAAGATGCAGTCGGAGAGAAGAGCGGAAAGCCTCGAGCTCGGATGGACGAACAGCTTGTTCGTCGGCGACATCTCTCCGGCTTCGAGATTGAGATGCGGCTGTCGGGCGTCGGAATGGTCGCGAGAAGCACGGAGAGGCGAATCAGCCAACTACCGATCGAGACTCTGGAGCACGGGCTGGCCTCAGAGTACTGAATCTCAGCTTGGCTGCGGTTCAGATTGATGGACGCTTCCGGAACCGCGGCAGGTGCTCAGCAAAGAGGAGGAGGCCGAGACGGGCCTTTCATGCAAGCAGCATCCGGGTGCACGGAGGCATGTACAGATAGGTTCGAGATTTCTCCTTCACAATGTAAATTATCATTCTTGTACAGACGCAGTAGATGGGACAAGAGTTCCGCAGAGCATGGAATGGAAACACATCTCCACTTACATCACCTCCTTCTAATGCTTCACTTGCTTAATACTGAAAACTTTTCCAATTCGGTATTACAATTTCGTCTATAAGATTCAATTCTGCTCGGTGAGAAGAAGAAGAAGTTCCTTGCCCGCCCCTCTTCCTTGCATGCGAGCAATGCTCTCTGCTCTCCTCCCATCTGTCATGAAGCTGTCGACCCACCCTGTCTCTGTCAAACAACCCTGCCTCTCCGATCTGGAATCCAGAACGCCTTCGCTATGAATTGAAACACATTTTGCAACAAAAGAAAAGCGATCCCACGCACCGTGGAACGCGTGGCAGTGCTGGAGCTTGGTAAAGGGAGGATCCCTAGTGCAGTCGTCGGCCAGCGGGACTGTCGAAGTGCCGCGTCCATGTTGCCAGCCTCTGCTGGTCCGCTCTAGTTCGCCGCATTGCCGTTATTGTTGTTGTTCTTGTTGTTGTTGAACCAGCCCTGCGTAGCACCGTACGCAAGCACGATGATGATGATAATGATTATGATGGCCACTGCAAGAATCAATCAGTATACGTCCGAATTGCACTCGAGTACTCTCCAGCTTACCGCAGATTCCGAGACAAATCCACTTCTTCTTCCTCGCGGCGCGAGCACTGTTCACCGCTTTCCCAACATGCACATTCCCTGCTTCCATATGCGTATTCGTCTCCTCGGCCTTCTGCTCAATCGCCATGATAGGCTCTTCCTGCTGGACGACAATAGCGTCCAGGTCCTGAAACAGCTGCTGCAGTTCAATCATTGTGCGTTCAATTTGCTGGATCGCATCGTGACGCTGCTGCACATTCCTCAGCGTGCTTTGCGCCTGGCCTCTCCTGTCGGCGTTGAGCAGCGCCTGCTGGAAGATTTGTGTATCACCTCCCGCCTCGGTGGCTTCGCGAATCTCCGACTCTGTAGCATCGGGGCGTACGATGAGGTATTGTCTCCGTTGCTGCTCTTGCACGTCTTTGCGGAAGCTCGACTCGACGGTCTGGTAGTGGTTGATCGCTTTGCGTATCCTACGGTCGAGCGCTTCGACTTGGGCATTGTTGCGAGGGCTGCGGGCGTCGGGTTGGGACTTGATGCGCTTGACGCGGTCGGCAAGGCCACGGTAGCCGGACATGATGTCTGCGGAGAGGCTGTCGACTTCTTTGTTCGAACCACCCGTGCCAGAGACGAAGTTGCGTTGCACGCGTTGCAGGTCGGTCAAGCGGGATTCGAGATCGTCAATGGCACGGCCGACAGCGCGGCAGTCGTTGAGGATGGCATTGGGGTCGCGAGGTTCAGAGTATGGGGTTTGGGCTCCATTGTTCGCGAGGGGTTGCATTTCGTAGTTGGGCGCTTGGCCTGGGGTGTGTTAGAGGTGTCCTAGTCCGTTCGTAATGAATTGAACATACCGTATGTTGGAGGAGGCGCATCATAGCTGCCACCGCGGTTGTCATATGGGTTGGACTGGGCGTATCCGCCCTGGTAGCCATTATTGTACTGCGGAGTCGCCATGTTAGTTGCCGGTGATGAAAGGATGCAATGTCGCTACGGCTCCGCTCGCAGCATACGTGTCTTCTTCTGTATTCTGCTGCCTGTCCAGAGGATGGGACAGTTCACACTGGGTGGGTATTGACGTACAGCCATAATTCTGGCGCCTGATGTTTATCCAATGTTTGGTCGCCTGGTATTGTTTCGTCCGGATGCGGCGAAGTATTGCTTCTTCTGTATGATGTGCCCGAAATGTCAATGTTTGCCTGGACGTGATGTCGGTGGATCGGACGGCGAGAGGTGGGGAGAAGTGTGGTGGGAGGTTGTGAGACCGTTGTGGGAGGAGCAGCTTCCAACGTTCTTGAAGCGCGCGCCTTCCCCTTGCTTTCTTCGTCCCT
Source organism: Zymoseptoria crescenta (assembly GCA_026122155.1). Classification (NCBI taxonomy): domain Eukaryota; kingdom Fungi; phylum Ascomycota; class Dothideomycetes; order Mycosphaerellales; family Mycosphaerellaceae; genus Zymoseptoria; species Zymoseptoria crescenta. The sequence continues at coordinate 24,203 of JALRMM010000231.1, read as the reverse complement.
GAGTTTTAGCGCCTCTCAAAGCTAGTTCTACGCCACGCCACGCCACGCCACGCTTCGCCTACCGAAGAAGCTTACCTTATCATCCGCCGATTCTATTTTCGATCCGAAAAGAGTGACGCTGATGTCGTGTGGAAGAAGCTGTAGCCTGTGGGCGGAGTCCTCGCTATAGTCTATACACGTTCGCCGCTGACCAATTGTTACACATCGCCTCTTCGCCAGACACGAACTTTAGCAAGCAGATGCCTTCTTCGATGAGGCTTGACAACACTTTGACCGCCCAAAGTGTCCGGCATCCCATACCCAAAGCCGTCCGGAACCACGACCGGAACTTCACTTTGCCTCCGCGAACACGGAGCTCGCACGTCTCGTCTCTCGCCGCAGTGGGCTGACCGCGTTTGAGCTGTGAGCTGAACTGTACGCGAGCATACACAGCCTCGATTCTACGCGTTTCACGGTAGCCATTGTATCCGAAGGCATACTCATATGGATGCCGATAGGTCTGACGCAAGTATAGCTCTACAATCTATGAGTTCCTATCAGCCTACCTCATTCATTCTCGGCTACAAAGTCCTCAAAGTCCTCTAGCTCAACATCTATCAGCAAAGTCGGAGTGTTGTCATACTTCTCCGTCTTCTCTTCCACAGACTGAGGTCCTACCTCTTCTTCCGCATTCTCCAAGCTCTCCATGTCCTCTCCCTCAACATCAAACATCTTCCCGCTCACAAACCCCAATGCCAACATCCTGTCCCGCACCTCGCTCGCATGCATCTTCCCCTCCTTCCTCTCCTTCTCTTCCAAACCCATCACCTCCTCTTCCGTCGGCATACCGTCTAACGCTCCCTCAAACTCTCCGACCAACACCTTCAGACCCTCCCTCATTCCCAGCAAGATCCCATACCCACGCACGACCTCCGCTCTACTAACATCCAGCACCCTCAACACGCCCTGCACATCCCCTCCCCGCGCCAACGCCTCCGCGTACCCCCGATGACACCACCCCGCACTGCCCGCCACTTGCGCGGCACTCACGGCATTCCCAGCCAACACCGATGCGAAGAAGAAACACGATGCGCTCAATTTATTCGCCGAGAATGCGGGATTCCAATTCGCGGGCTGGATCGTGTGGTCGAGAATGTTGAGCGTCAAAGTCGTGATTGTAGCAGTGGTGGGCAGAGCGCCGTGGGTAATAAAGGAGAGCGAGGCGGGCGTGGAGGACCAGTGATTCAGAGTGTAGATCCTGTCTACGCGCGGTTCGCGAGGTGGAGGCGGAGTGGGTATCGTAGATGTCGGGAGGGGGGCGGGTGGAGATGGGAGGCGAGTTGTGGGTGTGCTCGGCTTGGCTACGCTGCTTGCCTTCTTCGTGCTGCTCTTGCTGGTCGATTCCGCGACTCGCGATACCGCGGTCTTCGTCGTCTTCGCAGTGGGTCGTTTTGAAGGAGCAGCTCGAGGGGCAGATGTGCTGCCTCTGCTGGCTTGGGATACGCTGAGTCTCTGGCTGCGTCGGAGAGTTGGGACTTGAAGTTCTGACATTGTACATGAGATACTGGAGGGCACGAAAAGGATGAAGTACTTGCCGGACGTGAAGCATTGCTACTGAATTGAATCCACTGTGGTCTGAGGTTCCGTACACATTCCTTTGTTGAAGGAGTGGCTGCGTGCGGAATGTGGCATTGTTTCTTTGTGCCTCCTTGAGCGAACCGGTGGCGGACGAGCAGCAATATTCACGGCAGTCGACGACCATCGCGGACTAGAACACAACTCGGGACAGGACATTGCTGAGACACATGTGAATTTTCGTCTTGGCTCAAGCCATGCTACATTTGGCGCAATCCATCTTGTGGCTGCATGAAGCACAACGATCGCCTGCTTCAGACGAAGAAGCTACAGTATCTGCAAAAACACTTTTTCATGTCTCGTCCTTCACAATCAGACCATCCTCGCCAACATGAAAATGTCGACAAAGCATCTAGTAGCGCTTGCCCTCACGGAGAACGTCGGAGTACTCCTCGAGCGGGCTGCGGATGAGCTTGGTCTCCTTCCACAGGTTGGGGGTAAGGAAGCCGTAGGTGTTGGTGATGGCGACAAAGGTAGCCTTGAGGGTGTTCTCGAGGGTCTTGGTCGAACCGGCGGAGGCGGTGTAGATGTCGCTGACACCGGCCAACTGGAGCAGACGCTTGACAGCTGGGGAGGCGACGAGACCGGTACCACGAGGAGCTGGGATGAGCTGGGAGGTGTTAGAGAATGTTTCCTGAAGGCAAGTAAAATGCGCAACACTTACACGAACGGTAACGGAACCGCACTTTCCAGACTCCTTGACGGGGATGGAGTGAGGGTCACCGAGGTTGGTTCCCCAGTATCCGCGACGAATTGGCACAACGCTGAGCTTGGCGATGATGATGGCAGCGCGGATGGCGGTAGCGACTTCCTTGCTGGTTTTGATGCCCAGACCGATGTGACCAGCGCTGTCTCCAATAACGACGATAGCCTTAAAGCGAGTGCGCTGACCGGCACGGGTCTGCTTCTGGACGGGCTTGATCTGAGGGGAGGTCAGTATCCTATCACACATGTGAAATACTCTCAATGGCATGCCGCACCTTCATGACCTCGTCCTTGAGTCCTGGGAGGAAGAAGTCCACGATCTGGTACTCCTTGATTGGGAGAGAGTGGAGGTAGATCTCTTCCATGCTCTTGATCTTGCCAGCCTTTACGAGACGGCCGAGCTTGGTGACGGGAGCCCACTCCTTCTCGTCGCTCTTCGCACCACGGCCACGTCCACGTCCGCGACCACGACCTCCACGGCCGCGATCTCCGCCGCCACGGTCTCCACGAGATCCGAATCCACCACCACGGGCGCCACCGGCACCAGCTGCTCCACCACGATCGGCCATGTTTGCTGTAATGTGAGGGGGGCGTGAGAGGTGATTTTGAGGTTTGTCGTCGTGCAACTCAAGAAAAGTTCGAAGCCAAGGTGGGATGAATTTGGACTTGGTGCGGCGGGATGGCCCGAATGACGCTAACACGCTTTAAGCTGGCGTGTTTACCGTTCTTGCCGTTTTGTTGTGATCTCCCCGCGTGGGAGAGCAACCGACATCTTTTTGTCCTGTCGCCGCAGCGAATACTCACGCACAGATGTTGGAAATGGTCGACAACAAGGAGAATATCGCGCCAGCGACTTCCAGCGATCCACTGCAGCGAAAAGGAATCTCCATGTCACCGGCCGCGAAAAAGGGAGGTCGTCGAGGGAGAAGTAAGAGCATCGGACCCGGCTCACTGGACGAACCGGAAGCACCAAAACAAAGCGATACAAAAGACAGACGCAAATCGGCATTCATACCGTTGACTGCGACAAAGTCGATTCTTTCGAAAGATGAAGCGGCAGCGAGGGCAGCGCGTCGGAAGTCGATGATGAATAGGCGCGTGTCATTTGCGCCGGAAGCTACACTGCATACTTGGGACATCATTGAGCAACAGCAAGACCAGACAACGTCGACGGACTCGGCGGAGAGCACAAGGCGAGGATCCGCATTCGGAGGATCATCTGTTTCGCCTGGCATAACATCAGACGTAGACGATGGAGGACTGTTTACATCCTCGGCGCAGGACCAAGAAGATGCTGAGCTGCTTTCCTCTCCGGTTGCGCAAGAACGTACTTCGAAGAAGTCTGCTCGTCGAAGCTCTGGCATCCCTCCCATGAACTTCAACAACCCGGACGATTTCTCCTCCAGCGGAGTGAGCGGCAGTGAGGAGTCGGGAAGCGAGGAAGGGGAAGAGGAAGAGGAAGACGATGTCCTTTCGGGAGACGAAACAGGGACAGCCATGAGTCTGGACGTGGATGAGGTGACAATGCAGTCCGGCAGCGACGCGAGCACATCGTCAAGCGCGCGATTGGAGCTGGCTTTGCAACAAGCTGCAAAGACGGCGGGCACAAGAGGCATTGAGTACGATGAGTACGGCGACATGTCGATGGAGATCGCTGCCGAGGAGATCACAAACGCGTTCAAGCCTTGGGTGCAGTCGAATACAATGGAGCCAATCGGGTCTGCATCGTTGGATCAGGAAAATGTCAACCCTTTCTCGCCTGCGTTCAAAGCAGAGATAGCATCTCGGCCATCGACCATTGCAGAAGATGAAGAAGAGGACGACATGAGTATGGATGTCACGCGTGCGGTCGGTGGAATCCTCAGAGCACCACAGCCAGCTCCCGCGAGCTCACCAGGCAGTGATGCGAGCATGGACTTCACCCAAGCCGTTGGCAGAATTACGAGCCAGAAACGACGACGTTCGACCACTGAAACTGGATCACCCGGTGCCGCGATTGAAAATACTCAGTCGAAGCGGAGACGATCTTCCGTCGCACGCTCCTCCATGGGAGACGACACAATGGATCTCACAATGGCCGTTGGTGGCATCAAGAGTTCAAGTTCGCCGGCAAAGTCAGAGCGTAGAAGAAGCTTGCGCAATCGACGCTCTTCTGGCATTGCCTCCGAAGCTGATGATGCAACAATGGAGTTCACTCGAGCCGTTGGCGGTATCAGGGCTGCCAAAGTTGCTGGAGATGACAGCCTTGTCGGCAACGAGGAGCTCTCCATGGAGCTGACGACAGTACTTGGTGGCATCAGGATCGGACAGCAGCCAGCAGTTTCAGCAGCCAGCATTCCGCAACCAATCACCCCTCGCACATCGCAAGTTGACGCTCAAGTCGCTGCGAACACTACTCCGAGAAGTCAAGAGCGGTTCAAGGACGCACCCGACCTCGGAGCGAAGCTGCTGCTGACGCCTCTGCTACAAAAGCAGACTGCAAAATCGAGCGATGATCAGGCCTTCATTAGCAAGCCCAAGCTCGATCGGACTCCAAACGCCGGAGCGGCTGCCACGCGTGCTCGCAGTGACATGCCCGCAGGAAGGGCACCACTAGCGAAGACTCCCACACCCGAGTCATCGCCGAGCAAGACCTTGGCCCATTCAGATCTTCCGGCTGCTAGTCAACATTCTGCTCGAGCAAGGACGCCTTCACAGAGTCCCCTCAGACAACGGCTTGAAAAGACCCCAACGAGTGAGCTTCGACTTCGGCAAGATGCCGCTTTGGAACGCAACGAGCCTTCACCCAGTGCGGCTAAGAAGCAGCGGGGCTCTCCTGTCAAGTCCGCCGCGACGACGCCGGACAAGCGCAATAGTGTCGAGGATTTGCAAAATCTTACCAACAACATCAAGCTCATGTCAACACCCAGGAAAGAGACCCTCAAGACCGTGACGCCTAGAAAGCACACTCCTGCAAAACAGATGTCTCCTGCCAAAACGATGACTCCTCGTGGCAGGCCCACGCCAAAAGGTCGTCAGACAGCACCGGGTACTACGGACATCGCATCGCCCGCGAAGCGTCTGTTCGAGGACATCGAGCAGCTTAAAGCTGTAGGACAGCCAGTGGAGAAGGTTGGTCTACAGGACTTCCTCAACCAGGCCAACATTCGGTTCATGGACCTCACTACCACCAAGCGCAGAATGACCACCGCTCCTACCCCGTCCAAAGCCAGGCGGGCAAGCAACTCACAGGGCAGCGACATCGAGAACGAGCAGACCACACTCGAGAACGCCGTTGTAGCAGCAGCATGCACTACACCCGAGCTTGAACTTTACCAGCACGCGTGCCACGAACTCAAGCGCTACACGAAAGAGGGCAAACGGATGATCGCAGAGCTGGAAGCCTCCACGTTGCGGGAGCAACCACCCTTGATCCAGGCGTATGTACATGCTGCGCCAGATCGCAAGGTCGCCCTCGATGTGCAAATGCGCGACATGAAGACGTTTGCTCGCCTGCAGAGCAAAGAGATGTGGTACGAGTGGCGAAGTCAGCTCTTGGACGAGCTCATGGTGGGACTGCAGAACATCGGCGAGGGCCTCATTAAGGATGACGAAATCTTGGGTCGGTCTGAGCAGATTGTCCATCAATCCTTGCCGAGTTTGGTGGAGCAGCACGAGGCTTTGCAGGAGCAAGCGGCGCGCCTCGAGGAGAACGTCAACGCTGTCTCTGATGAAGAGAAGGAGGAATTGCAGATTGCCCGAAGCCGGCTGATGGACATAGATACTGGTATCGCTGAGAAGAAACGAATGCTCGAGACATTGCAGAATCAAGTCCAGGAGCAGGATGAGCTTGCGGAGAAGCTGCAGAGGAAGAATGCCGAGTTCACGGCAGCGACACATGAGGCCAATCGAGTCCGAGAAGCCTGCCGTGGAGTTTCGTTGAACGAGATTGCAGAGCTGAAGAGTGAGCATGGCCTTTCGTGTACTTGCATTGCACCTACTGACCTATATTCACAGGCTCTGTCAAAGACCTCGAAGAGACCTTCGGATGGTCCATCATCTCCGCCTCTTCCTCGCCGGCAACAGTAACGATGACCTACAAGTCCGATCTGGAGCTACACTTCCACCCACAAACTTTCGCTCAAGATCAGGAGCTACCTAACGCACCCATCCGCCTGACCTATATCGCCGACTCTCACCCATACAAAAAGCAGTCGCTGACTACCACCCTCCGCTTCTTCCTCCAACTCTTGCAAGCCACTCTACAAGGTCTTCCGCAATGCACGACCAAACCCTCTGATCTCCTCAGTCTCGTCAGCAACGGCTGGGACACGGCGCTTTCCCTGGCTGAGACGGAACGCGGCCTGAACCTCGAAGCTTTGACCGAGACTCGCATCCTCGGCGACGAGCGTCTCGCCATCGAGGCTAACATCCTGCTGCCTCAGGTGCGAACCAAGGTTCGCGCGACCTTTGAAGTCGCAGCAACGGTTGGTGCGGATCTGCAGATCAGGACGAATGTACAGCCAAAGGTTACAGTGGTCTATGGTGAGCAGTATAACGAGAAGAATATGGCAGAATTCATACGAGGTGCTGTTGGGACTGGGTTCGAGGAGTGGGATTCTGCGGTCAGGGGCATGCGCGAGAAGCTCGTTGCAAGAGGACCGAAGGGTGCGAGGAAGTGATGTCTAGTGCTATGAATGGAAGACTGGCGTTTGCGAGTTCGATGCGCTCATTTGTCTTCGCTTCATTGCCTGACATGGGTGAGCTTTTGAAGAGACGAGAGGTGCGTGCTCCCCTGCTTCGCATGCAGCGTGTGCGCATATCGCAGCGATCATCGTCCAAAGTCTTGCTGGGTCTTGAATGCCTGTCGAATAGGAGATGGACCGCTCGCGCCCTGCAAATCGCTCGAGCCTGATCCACGCTGCTGCTGGTGCTAATCATAAGAGCCGTTTTACAGTATGCAGCTGCAGTACCTTACCGACGAGGCAACTGTCGGCAACATTTTCCTTCCTCGCCCAACGATCATCCTTGGATGCAAGAGTCTGAAAGTCAATTCAGACTTGGGACTTGTCCAGGCATCCATTCATGATTCATCCAATCTCGCTCGACAAGTAACATCAATGACAGGCCAGCCGTGCAAGCGCTGACCTTGAACTATCACGCTTTAGCAAGCATGACACAGCTCTTCAATCTTACGATGAGGCTTGAGCTGAGAACGACGATCTGCCGAATGTTCCTCGATTGTTCCATTACTGGGATGAGGTCTAAGCCACGGAACTCGACTGGGACTCCCTGGAAGCCATAAGCGCACTGCAACTTCGGAAGAATCGGAAGAACCGGAAGAAACGGAGCATGCGCTGCAATCGTGGAGAGAGGAATGGTCTCCCGCCCGGTATCATCGCTTGGTCTTGCGGGCAGAAAACCGTTTGTCAAAGGTCTCGCGTGCCAATCGTACGAGCAGGCTCAGGATACCTGCGAGGCACCGTAGGCCAAGCTTTGATGGTTGCTTTTGACTTTTGACGTTCCATGATTCGTGCCCGCGTATGGCGTTATTGTTTGCATCAATGCCGACTCGGTCGTGGATCAGGGTTCCAAATCATCGAGCGTTGGAGGGATCTCTTGTCTACTATTCTCAATGTGACGAGCTATATGTAATGGAGCGCCGGTTGACAATGCTATGCCTGTCGATGTCGCTGATCTTTGGGCACCAACAACGGCCCGCGACGACTGGGCGAACCGGACCGTATGTGGCATAATTGGAGGTCGACTTTTATCTTCGAGTCTCGCGGCCTTGCTCCTGTCTGTCCTTGCATCGTTGTGAATTTGATTTGACTGATCCCAGCCACAATCTTCATTGCTTACGCCATTCGTCTCAGGCGCTGACCACCTTGTGATTTAGAGCTTGCGGAGATTGGGGTCCAGGTACGATTCGTGTCCATCCGGATGTGAATGATCCAGGTCTCTATTCGAAACGATGCTGACTGGCACTTGGGTTGCGATGCAGAAACTGCCGTAATTTGATCAGAACGCTGACGCCACCGATACAGAACGCGGTCAAATTTGTTGCCAGCTTGCTGCCGGTCTGTTGAGCCCGAGAGTGTTGACCAGGAGACGAAGTCAAACGCTCAATATCTTCGATCGTTTGACCGGACCTGCCAGCAGGGGTAGACTTGGGGTTTGGGGTAGCCGGCATTTTATCCATGTCCAGAACACCGGAACGCATCTGAGCCGGAAGCCGACTTGTCACTGCGCCAGATGCTTCGAGTGCAGGTCTATCTGTAGGGCATGGCATGCCAAACGTGCTTGCTGTCGTGGCGGCCGACTGCAGCACTACGTCTTTCTGCTGCCTCATTGTCGCACCACCCATCAATGGAATGGTATTGCGAAGACTCGTACAGCGGCTAATTCTACCAAAGGCATGTATGTGCTGACATCAGTCAGCCCTCTGTCTCACCGTGGATACTCCGGTCAGATGCCAGGATAACGAAATCGGACAGCGCCATCAGTGCGTACGATGCACAAGGCGAGCACGGGTCATGTAGCGAAGTAGACTTGGACCAAGGGACTTAGGGGATACGAATCAGACTTCCTGGTGCCGGTAAACTTCGATTGGTGCTGACTGCGATCCCTTGCCGTGATCTCGACCTCACTGGGATTGGGCGGATCCGGCCTTCGACGCTAGAATTTCGAGAAACAAGATCGTTCTTCTAGTGCTGATCGTGAGCGCTCAAAAGCGGTCGTCCTCCGCCGGTGGGGCTTGAGCCATCGATATGGGTACTCCTGTCGTGATACGCAGCAAATCGAAGCCTTTATGTCGAAGAAGTCGCGCCAGTATGACACCCGCGAACATCGCTCCTCGCTGTCATCACAGTGGCACATAGCGGTAGTTCGAAGGAAGAACGATGCGGTTGATGTGGTTCAAGGGCGGCAGCACCCGCGATGACAAACTACATGTTGAACGTCACACTTTCTTAGATTTGCCATGCCCGCAACATCTCCCTACCTGCTGGATCCATGCCATTTCACGCACTCAATGTCCAATGTACCACTCGGCGGTAGACCACGACCCCATGGCGCTTCGACGACGGTCGTGAGGTCAATGTGCCAAGTTCGCTCTCAACCTGACATGTGACGGCGCGAAGTGAATTATCGTCAAACCTACATCAGAGAGCTTGCTGTCGTTTTCCCGCCGAGTGCGTGTGCCGAAGCTAATTCACAGATCTAGGGGGACTCCTCACATACAGCTGAATGAATCCAGGACTGCACGGTCTGCGGTGTCATCGAGTCGACACTCCGCAAGCGTTGACTCGTGGCCATGGTGACCAGATGACTAACGGACATGGGAGCATGTCCGTGACTCTGGTCTCCCGCCCCATCTGTGCGTCCCTGGCTCGCGAATAGCAACTAACCCAGCAGCTTAACAGGCCAGGTGCAGGAGTACAGGGCTCGCGGATGTCAGCATATTCCTCCTCTTGATCCCCTCGCAAGTGAACGGAGACGTCGCACATCGCGCCATTCGATCTGCTAGTCCCTACTGCACCATCCGGCCGTGCATATTGATGCCAGTCACTCGAGCTAGCTCTCGCCGGGGCAGATTTTATACGTTGACATCTCTCCCACTTTCACCCGCTTCCTGTCCATCTTTACTCGGGCCGCTGGCGTCGACTAGACACCGCCTTGCTGCATGGTCCTTGATAACCACTTCGACCGAACCGAAACCTCTTGTTACAGCTCAGAGCCCATCCTGTGATCGCCTTCGTTGGCAATGAAATCCGAATCTGGACCGCACTCAACACACTGCAGCCAGCAGGAATGGCTCCGAAAGCACGGCATCGCACGCATCCATGCTTCAACAACTGCCGCTCCTCCCGCGGGTCCATTCCGTTCGACATCTCAGAGTACTTCGTTGAATCCGCCTTGCCATACAGGAACCGGGACAGCTTCTAGTTCAGAGCAGGAGTCGCTCCGACCGGGCTCAGAACGGGCTCATTTTTCCAGTGGCCATGACCGGAACGAGGTCCGTAGCTCGACTGAGCACCATGATACACAGGGATCCTTCAGCAGAACTTCGTCAAGTCGCCACGCGAGGAGTCCTCATCGGACGGAACGCCTTGATGATGGCATCAGGCCTCCTCTGAGTCTACAGATCGTCAACACCCGAGGTTCGAATCGTTGCCAGGCAAACTGTTCGAAGATGTACATCGTACAAGCATCTGACAATGTTTACCAGACTTACCACGATATTCGACGACTCCTCCCACATCCACAAGCTCAAGTTTCCCTCCCAAAGACCTGTTCGGCAAGCAGCGTCTGCCCACTCCTCCAACATCTCTACCAGCTCTGAGATCTTCTGGCAACTCTCAGCCATCAAATGGGGAGCCGTTGGTAGAACGGAGTTATCGCTCTTGTTACCGATGCGTTTCATTGGAGCCCGTGGCCAATGACATCTCCCACGTAGTCGTAGATCTGGTCGGAGAGATCAACGCATTGGTAAACAATGGTGATACTAGAGTATGTCGTTCCTGGCAGGGTGAAGAACATACTGTTGCTGACCATTCGAAGCCGGCTGGTCCACCCACCACAGAATTGCTGGACGTGATGCGATGGCTCCTTCGAACACTTTGGCATACGAAGCTGGACATTCAGAACAATGTCAGCCGGAATGCGTTTGGCACATCGACCAATCTTCAGCCGACATCGAATCCACAAGTTGGTCGCAGTTCTCCGCCGAATCTGCTGAAAAGAGAATCCGATCCCGGGTCGCAAACGAACACACCTCGCTTCAAGAGAGTACGCTCCGAGGTGTTTCCAGGATCGCATGCTGCATCCGAGTCGGCCGTCTTTGGCCAAGTCAACAGTCCCAATAGCCTAATTTCGCCTTTGCAGCAACTTCCTCCGATGCTTCTTTCAACGACAGCTGATGTTCAACCTTCCGAGAGAGTCCGTGTACCTGGCTTCTCTACGCCGCCCATCTCGGGGCTTCCTCTGACCCAAGACATTGTGCCACGCAGTCAACCACAAACACCACATCATCCTTCCAGTACGATGACTCCGGCCACTCTCGCTCATCTCTCCGAGTTACAGCATCAGGCAACTGTCAAGGCTATTGCTTTACGGAATCTTGAGAATGAGTACGAAACTCTGTCACATAGACTCCATCGGGAGCGAAGTAGGACACAAGCGTTAGAGATCAAGGCAAATGCCGCCGAATGCGAAGTCAGCGACTTGGCAAGCAAGTACGAGGATGTCGTCGATCAATACAAGACCATCGAAACGCAATTGAAGGAGACCGAGAACAAGCTCAATGCCGAACGAACACGGTCATTCAAAGAGAAGGCGCAATGGCTTGAAATGCTCAAGCGAGCCGATGCATTGAGCAGGGAGGCTGCTACTGAACGAAGCAAGATGGTTGAGGAAATTGCACGCCTCTCGCAGCGGTTGTCTTGCTTTGACCGGGATTTGGCGCAAGAGGACACACAGGCGCAGAACAGACGAGCTTCACAGGACGAGACGTCAGCACAGCATGTGAATACGATGCGCTCGAGCCTGGACAACACCACGGACTCTCTCACAGCACAACGTGAAAGGATGTCCGCGTCTGGCGTCCGAGGTGAGATCGCGGTGCAAGATCAGGAGGCCGAGACGCTCCGCTTGGCTCTTGTCGAAGCTCGTCGTCGAAACGAGCAGCTGACGTACGATATGCGAGCTCTTTCGACGAGGCACGATGGCTGGAACTCGACAATCGCTTCGGTTTTGAAAGACAATGACGACAGACATTCTCCGAGAGACGATTATGTCTCATCACAATCGCACAGCGTACCGCTGGAGCGCCACTCACGGATACCGTCGATACATCACTTGTTGAATGCAGCACCTTCGGCGTGCTCCAGCGGACCTGGAACATTCTCCGATCGGCATGCGACTCCTGGGACCAAGGATAGTGGAAGTCCGACCCAACGCTCCATGTCTCCGTACGATATGCCGGCCATAAGGGAGAGGAGTAAAATGACTTTCGATCGATGATGATATCTGTGCTTTGCGGACGACTTGATGGTTGCAAGACATATTGATCACTTGCCAATGTACAATGAGTTGTGAGGAGACCAGGCTGATTACATCTCGAAGGTCTGCCTCTGTTGCGGCGCTCCAACAATTGACGTGGTGTGGGACGTGTGCTCAATTGGAGGAATGATCGCCAACATTTGCGGTACTGGCTATCATCGTATCAATGACGCCGGCTGGCTTCGAAGCGAACGATGACCAAGCCCACATCAAGAAGTTCGTTGGACGTGTATCCAGATTCGTCATCGAGAACAAAGGTAGTCTGCCTCGGACGGTGTTTGCCGATGTTTGGGGTGATATCTAAGCCGGTAACCCTAACCCTAAAGGGCTCTCGATCTCGTCTTCGTCCGGCACTCACACATCGCGACAGGAGATATGTGGCCGATCCTCGCATCGCAACAAGCCAAACAGCATCGTATATTGTGCTCAGGGCTGCGTCCGTTTGATTGAGGACATACACGTATGACTTCGATGTTGTTGATCGATTCAGATTTTCAAATCCAGATTGCCCAGGAAAATCTCCACTTCAATCGGCCACGATGTTGCGATTCGCAGACGATGTTGAGATCGTGCATTATCTCGAACGATGAGATCTGGGACAATAATCTCGATAAATAGGCGCAGAACCGAGAAGACCACGATACCACCCTCACTCGCCTAACCTGACAATGGCCCCTGAACATCATCTCAGCCGCGAGAAAGTGTCGCCTCACTCAAGCGACAGCGAGGGCGACTCCGTTGTCATTCCTCCAGCAACTCATCGATCTGATCCACGCTCGGGCTCATTGTCTCGTGGCTTCCCATTCGAACCGGAGCCCAAGGACGACAATGCGACGACACCACCTTCCGATCGTCCTTCGTCCACTGACCACATACATGTAACAGCTGCGCCTGTCACCGATCCTCAACAGCAGACCATGCTTGTCCCCAACGACCGTGGACCAGGTCCTTTGGCTGACGGCTTTGCATTCGAACCGGAGCCCCAAAGCAACAATCCGAGAGTACCGAATCCTGATCGTCCCTTATCGACTGACCGTACTCTCGCCACAGCGGATCCTGTCACCCATCCCGAACAGGAAACCACACTTGACTCCAACGACCATGAAACAGGAACCACCTCGAACGCTCAGCGTAGACCCTCATCGAGACCAAACCCTAGGTACTATCCCGGCTTTGACTCTCCTTTCGTCAGGGACCGAAAGATCGCGTGGGAGAAATACAAGTCAAGACATGCTCGACGATCGGACCGTGATTCCGTGGGCGGAGGTGACCAAGAATGGGCAAGATCACCCGCGGAGGATAGCTGAGGCTGGAGGAAGCATTGGGTCTGTGATAGCGCAAGCAGGTCTGTCCAAATGATAATGTAGATTCTGGTATGTCAGCATAGATGCTTCTCCTCTAGCTATTGTTCCTCTGCAAAGCAGTCATGCGACGCCGAACAATGCCCGTCATGCCCGCTGCAAATGCCGTTCAATCGTTGCCTCGCCATCCTTGCTCCATGTATTGTCTGTCTTCCTCCTTCAGTCCATCCATCGTAAATGCGCATTCCTCAAACCGAGGAGACCTTCAGCAACCCTGCCCTTGACAATACTACTCGTCAGTTCAGCCTCGTCGTTCAGTCCTCTCTTCGCCGGCGTCTCCAGTTTAACGCCCACCGGCAGTCTCACTGGAGAACGCTCCACCGGTGGGGAGCTTGGCATTATTGACGGAGCGTCGTAGATCATTCGGCTGCTGTACGCAGTGGGCACCAACGTCGGCGCTGGCAGCAGCTTCGGCAAAGCTTGCATCTTCGTGAGGCCTTGCTTGGCCTGCAGCGATACCTGAGCTTCTCGACGGAGATCTGCTACGGCTCCTTCGACTTCCTGCGCAGTTGGCGGGCGATCGGTGAAGTCTGCCTCCGTCTGCAATTCGGAAAATGGCACGTCGACTTGATTGGTTTGAACCTTGTACATGGCAACACGTAGTCGTAGATGTAGTACTTCGGCAAAAGAAGGTCCGGAGAAGACAAGGCCCTGGTTGGTCGTTGGCTGGGAGGCATGAGTCTGAGAGGAAGGGTCGTAGTTGATCAAAGATGAGAAGGACTTCCGGTCGCCCGATGAGGAGTTGCCATCTACAGAGCCAGCTGGAGTACCCGGTTCGGTTGGACTGCAATGTTGTATTGTCGGTACCAGTGTGGACTGCAGAGTTGTGAGTGATGAAGGAAGTTTGACGTCCGGATTAGACTCACTGCTTGATTGAAGCCCGTCGCCAGACAGCCCTCATTCTCGTCTCGAACGTCCAAGCGGTCCTCAGCTGGCGAGTACGCATGACTGAGAGGAGTCTCATTCGAGAACTTCCTCTTCTTGAAATAAGTGAACCCATTGCCTCCGTTCATGGCTGCCGTAAAGCTGCGTTTTAGGGGACTTCCCAACATCGGTTTACTTGCTACGATGCCAGCAGCAGTCCTGACGTTTGGCGAGACATCTCCCAGTACGCGTCGTGCCGGAGGTGTGTCGTTTGTGCTCGGCAGCCTTGCAGTCGGGGTGTCGGACATGATGTATGCAAGGGCGCGTCGGAACACAGCTGCAAGACTCAGATGGCTCAGATGGGCAGAGACTCGATGGTTGCGTGTATAGAGCGAGACTTCTGTTCAAGGGGGGAAGAAGTCTCAAGCGATGGATGTTGTGAGGATTGAAGTCGCGTATATGTGTTTACCTTATGGTCAAGACGTGTTGGACCCTCTAGCCGATCAACAGACGGAAGCTACGGGAGGGAAGCCGCGGAGCCAGTTCCGGCCATTCTTCACCTCGCGAGCCAGCGATTGTCACGATAGGATTGATGTCGCAGACGTCAAGACGCGCTGCTGACCGACTCCCAGTGCGCTATTCCAGCTGACGGGAACCTTGGCAGTAAGAGCATGAGAGCTGGACAAAGTTGATCGAAGAATTGTCATAAAGACCACCCACTCCGTAGCGGGCACTTTTCGCGGGTACTGATCTCTACTCGAACTAGATGTACCTCAGCAGCTACGGAGCGCCGTAGCTTGGGCGAAAGCATAAAGCACCCTTGTGAATCAACGCTTCTCTGCCAACTCCGAATCCCATGATCATGACGCAACGCTCATTCTCTAGTACTCTTGAGCTGGCGCCGCACCATCCTCAGCCGGTGCTCCCTCTTCTTGAGCAGCCGCCTGTTGCTGCGCGTATGCCTGCGCTTGAGCGGCCTTGGCGCCGTAGTCCTGCGAGCTTGGTGCGAGGATTGGCTGCTCCTCCTTTGGCTCGATGATAGTAACGGAGTCGGGCAGACCCTTGCCGCCGGACTTCTCGCCAGCTGGGTCGCCGGGGGTGGATGATGCGCGCATGATCTTGACCTTGATTCCGAGCACACCTTGTCGGAGAAGAACGTGGCGAGTGGCGTGGTCGATGAAGTCCTTCGCGGGTTGACCGGAGTGGATCATGAATCCGTCGGTGAACTTCATGGACTTGGCACGAGCGGCGCGCAGCTTTCCGGAAACGACAACCTCGCAACCCTTGGCCCCAGACTCCATGATGAAGCTACGAGACTGTTAGTAATATTTCGCAAACTGCAATATCGATTGGGACATACCGGAGGACACCGTAGCATGCACGGCGAACGGCAAGACCGTTCAGGAGCTTGTAGCGAAGAGACTCGCACTGAGCAACAGCGGACAGACCACGAGACTGGACCTTGGCGGCGTAGAGAGAGACGCTGTCGGCTGGGAACTTGAAGCGGTGAGTGATCAAGCTCGTGAGCTGTTGCGGAGTAAGTATGGCTTCAGGAAGATCGATATCCATGAATGACTCACCTCACGGATGCGGCGACCCTGCTCTCCGAGAACCTCCTGGGTGTGTGTGGCGCGGATGATGATGTCGGTGACGGTTGGGGTCACGCGGACCTCGACGCCGGAGTAGCCTTCCTCAGCAAGCTCGCGCTGGAAGAACTCGTTGAGCTCGGCGTAGAAGACACCGTCGGCGACGAACTTTCTGCGCTTGGAGATGTTGACTCCGCTCATGGCGGGGGCTGGTGCTGGGGCGGCCATGTTGGGCTGAATGTGTAGAGAACTAGAAGACAAAGTCAGCGTCTTTCTTCGAATCGTTGTGTCATGATGCGCGCAGCTGTTTCTGCGACTGCTGCTGTCCAATCCTCGAGCGCATTCGATCTGTGCCCGTTCCTGATGATAGACTGTTCCTGGCAATCGAGCTTGCCGTCGTGATCATGCCATCACTCTCCCAATGCCCATGCGATGCCTTTGGATGCCGTGAGAACTGAATCCGCTGTCCATGCATCACCCAATCCCAGTCCCATCTCTTGCGGACCTTCCTTCTCTTGAACGCGGTCGAGGAGGAGCAGCAGCAAGCCATAAAGACAAATACCTGCGTCGCGGAGATATCCATCCTTACCTGTTGAATTAGTCGTTGGCGGTGGGAGAGGGAAGCCGGCGGGTCACAGTTCGAGAAGTGCGGTGTTCGTCCGCCGTCCTTTCCAAAAGTTCACAGTGCTGAATTTCAAATGCCAAGGCGGCGGCAGAACCTCGGCCGGTCGCTCGGAACTAGACCCTGACGACCGCGAACGTGAGGTCTCGTCGCCGATTGTCTGTTGCATCCACTTCCGCGCCGCGCCAAACCTTCATGCCAGTCACATTGCTGTCTCTCCCATCAGTAGGCTCATAAGTCGAAATGCGGTCCTTCGAATACAATCCCAGTCCGGTCCGCGTTGTCTTGGGGAGTGGTGCCGTCCAAACATTGCCTGACGAGCTCAAAAGGTTGAATGTTTCCCGACCACTGTTCCTCTCGACTCCGAGGCAGGCAGCGAAGATCAAGCCCATCACGCAAATCCTCTCAGACGCATCTATCCATCAAGCGGGTTTGTTCTCGGAAGCCGTCATGCATACACCAACCCATATCACGGACTCTGCAGAGTCATACGCCCAAAAGGTCGGCGCAGACTCGATTGTCAGCTTCGGAGGTGGTAGCACAGTCGGTCTGGGAAAGGCGCTGTCGATTCGGACCGGCCTGAAGCATGTATGCATTGTCACAACGTACTCCGGCTCCGAAATGACTTCGATCGTGGGAGAGACATGCGAGGGCAAGAAGACGACTCGGTCGAATCCCATGATCTTCCCCGCGACCGTCATATATGATGTAGATCTAATGCTTGAGTTGCCCGCAGAGACAAGCGCAGTGAGCGGAGTAAATGCTATGGCACATGCAGGTAGGTTCGGTCTCAGCTTTTCAACCGCCGGCAAGCGGCTTACGTCTATGCACCTGCAGTCGAGGCCCTCTACGCGCAGAACAAGAATCCCATCACCAGCATGATGGCACTCGAGGGCATCAAAGCTTTGTCTGAGTCCTTGCCTGCTATTGTACAGGACCCGTCCGACCTTGCTGCTCGAGAAAAGGCTCTTTACGGCGCATGGCTGTGTGCGGTCTGCGCCGGAACGGTCGGTGTTGCTCTTCATCACAAGCTCTGCCATACTCTGGGCGGAACCTGCGGGCTGCCACACGCCGAAACTCACACAGTGGTCCTGCCACACGCCCTGGCTTACAATGCGCCCGCAGTGCCGGATGTAATGCATAAGCTGGCGGAGGTGTTGGACGGGAGTGACGGCGATGCTATACGAGGCATGAATGGCTTGTTGGCCAAGTTGGGAGTGAAGAGGAGCCTGAAGGAACTGGGCATGAAGGAAGAAGACGTGAAGAGAGCTGCAGAGGTCGCGATGGAAAGACCGTATTGGAATCCAAGAGCTGTGGAAGAGCACGAATTAAAGGAGGTTCTGAGGAGATGTTGGGCTGGGGAGCAGGCTAGACAAGATCTGTGAGGTCTCGTGCGGAAGATTCGAAATGTGGCTGTATTGCAATGAACAATCAAACGCACTGATCTATGCGACTCTATCCTGTGACACGTGCTCAATGAGGTCAGGTAATTCAATCATACCAGTGCTGGTCGCTTGGCCGTGCATGCAGAAGAGCATCCACGTAACTCATCTTGACGCTCTAGAAAAATGTGCAGGAACCTCTCGATCGGTAGTGTCAGTTGCTCACGGCAGATAAATTTCTCGGCCCCCACATTCATATGCCAGATCCGGCGCTCGTGCCTTCCGCTCCGGGCCGTGTCGATCTGGCGCGCAAACCCCAGATCCGACCAGCTGAGCTGATGCATTCGATCAACGTATCCATCCACTTCCTCTTTCTTTGTTCCTTACGCAACTCTCTTGTTCATGTACAACACATGAACGATATCGACAAGTCAACGCCTCTCGTCCCCCGCGGACTCAGTGACCGCAACGATGGCCTCCATTGACTTCGAAGGAATGCTGGCCGCCGCAGCGTACCACTACGACAAAAACCGACCGTTCTTCCCGATGTACCTTCACCTCATCGTTTCCGCCCTCTTTCCCATTTACACCGGCGCCTACGCTTCTCTTTCTCGTCCGTCGTCCGCAGCCAAGCCGATCAAGTCAAAGGAACGAGCAAACGATGACGAGGATGAAGAGGAAGAGACGGCCCAGAAGATGGAAGGGTTGTCACCGACAGATGCTATCATCTTCCCAGTCACTGCTGGCTGTGTCCTAGCTTCTCTATACTGGTTGATCAAGACATACGGCGCCGGTGTTATCAACACGGTTCTGGGAGTCTACTTCTCCGTGATTGGGACGTTTAGCGTGGGAAAGCTCATCAACGATGCTTGGACATTTTTGAGCGGTTTCATCACTCCCAGCTATTATCAAAGTGGGCGCAAGACATGGCAAGTGCTCGATGCAGAGCGAAAAGTGGTGGCTTTGGGCCAGGGAAACGACAACATCCCTCCACGCCGCTCGCCTTTGGCTGGCGGCATAGGCGGCATTCCACTGCCTCAGGTCATCCTCGATCTGGCGTGGAGATTCAGAGCCCTCACGAAACAGAAGTTCACTGTCAAAGGCTATGCAAAGGACATTTTCGACTTTTCTGTCGCAGTCACTCGCCACAATGTCATCTCTGCCTTTCTTGGTGTCGGCGCTGTCGCCTACACTCTTCTGGTTGGAAAGCCATGGTTTCTCACCAACCTACAGGGTTTCGCAGTCTGCTATGGTGCTCTGCAGATGATGTCGCCAACGACGTTTGCGACTGGGACACTCATCCTATCCGGCCTTTTCTTTTACGACATCTGGGCCGTCTTCTTCACGCCGCTCATGGTCACAGTCGCTACGAATCTGGATGTACCCATCAAGCTCGTATTTCCCAGGCCAAGCGAGGAAGGCGAGAAGGCGGCGTTCAGTATGCTCGGTCTCGGCGACATTGTCCTTCCTGGGATTATGATTGCCCTTGCGCTGCGATTCGATCTGTACATGTTCTATCTGCGCAAGCAAAAGAAGTCAGCTAAGAAATCCGATACACCGGATGATGACAAGGATATTGGGGTGATCGAAAAGGCTCCATACGTGTCGGTGTCCGGAAACTGGGCCGAACGACTTCTGACAGCCGGCCATGACGTTGAAGGCCTTCCAGCTAGTCTGGCGGCGACCTTTCCAAAGCCGTACTTTGCTGCTTCAATGGCGGGCTATGTGATTGGCATGGTCGCTACCTTGGTATTCATGAGTGTCTTCCAGCATGCTCAACCAGCTCTACTCTACCTTGTTCCAGGCGTTCTGGTCAGCCTGTGGGGCACTGGCCTGGCTCGTGGCGAGCTCGCGCAGATGTGGGAGTACACGGAAGCTATCACCGGCGAGTCGTTGGACGCTGACGAGGAGGCTAAGAACGACGACAAGAAGGAGGAAGACGCTGATGAGGATTCCATCCTCTCATGGGCTTGGAAGTGCGTCTTTGGAGAGAGCGGAAACAAGAAGGATGCGACGAAGAACGTCATGGAGGACAAACCGAAGTCAAGCGAGTCAAAGAAAGCGTCGAAAGTGTCCGCGTCCTCTCCAGAAGACAAGGTATCGGAAGCCGACACAGAAGACTCGAAAAAAGTGAGGATCACGGACGAGCCTTTCTTCTCGTTCACCATCTCGCACCACTCCCCACCGACGACATCTCTCGCCAGCGACCCCGCTACTCCCGAGACCAGTCAGCTCCCAGAGGCGGATTCGGATGACGCAGTACTCGTCTCACGCTCCGATGCAGACACACCCAAGCGTACTCGTTCAACTCGCTCTCGCAAATTGAAAGCTGAACAGGGCAGCGTAAATTAATGGCTCGGGACTGCTCTGACATTGCAGACACGGGCTATGGGCGTTCTGGAGGTTTGCTTTGCATGCATGGCGACGGCAAGAAAGACATTTGCTCCTGCTCCTGGTTTCAGCACGGGAGCAGGGACGCGTCTTAGCCACGGGATGGGATATGTAAGAGTGACTTCGTAGAAGCAATGCAGCGCAGACGATGACCATGGCAGTCATCAGCAATCAGTTCTTCTGTCAAACAATGTTCACACCATTGAGATAGGTGCACGCTTTGATCAAGGTCCTACTCATAGCCACCGAAGCCCTGCAGTCCGTCTCCACTCGTAGCCTCGTCTTGCACTCCGTTCATCAGATCCACTTGCTCCTTTGCCTTCAAGACCTCCTCCTTCCTGCGTAATCCCTCCCTTCGCTTCCTCTCCCTCCTTGCCTCGGCATCCTCCCACACGCCGTGCGGTCCGTCTCCCTCCTTCACAGACGTTTTGGCCTCCAATCTCAACAAAGCCCTCCGGAACCGCTCCGTTCGTTCCGCATTCTGCGTGAATCGCTCGTTCGCGAGCCGCAGCAAGGTAGAGAGGTACTCCGGCGGTACCATCGGTATGACTAAGTCACCTGAAGGAGGAAGATACCCGATGATACTGGAGAAAGCGAGACCTGCTGTGCGGACCGCCACAAGTGGAGTCGCGGGTTGGTCGGTGGTTGAGCTGGGTGGAAGGATGCTGTGAATTCCGCTTTCTCGAAATCCGGCGGACATGGCAGAGGTGTGGGCGTGAGTTGCGTGGGTTGGGGAGGCTGTCAGCATGTGGAGGATCTAAAGAATATGTCAACTTTCTGGTCGAGATGAAGAGCGGGATCATGATGCAGTACTTAGGGATATGATGAATGCGAAGTGAAAGACGATTTGGTGAATGAGCAGCAAACATGCGATGAATAGCAGAAAACGTGTGAGAACAGAGACTTACCATCGGCTCGAATCGAAAATGTACGAATCTTGGTCTTGGAATATTGGGAGAAGGAAATGAGATCTCTGCGTCTCTGCTGAACCCGCACAGCTCGAGTACATCGCCGTCGTCCTTCAACTTCGTCAAGTCGATGGGATCATGCGAGACGAACAGCCATGATCCGCCTCCCTTACCGCCACCCGGAGCAGAAGCCGCACTCGCGGCGTTTTCATCGCTCTGATTTTCATCATCTTCGACCTCGTCATCGCTAGCATCGTGGACAGTCCTGGCATCGCCTTCTCTGTCTGACCTCGGCGCCTTCCTTCCACTGCCGTCCAAGAACACGGAAAGTCTGCCTGCACAGCTACTCGTCGTCACGAAGCCTTCCAACGTGTTGATCTCATCGACGAAAGTTCGAACGCCTGTGTCGACACTGCCTTTCGGAGAGAGATCTGTGTATTCTGCCTGGGAGATTTCGAGTTGAGAGAGTATTTTGCGCTTTCTTTCTGCAAAGGCCGAGAAGATTGGGGTGGAGGTTGGAGGAAGCATGGTTCCGTGCTTGATCGAGTAAAGGTAGGAAACACAGGCTCCTTCGCCTGTTCGCAATAGAGGTGCTCTTCACGAGGATCGTCCAAGTCTTGCGAGTTGAAAATGTGCGGGGCCGTTTGTTCGGTGTAGGAACATGTAGTGTGATGCAAAGAGGTTCTCATATAGTCTAGTACGCGATTGATTTTGACAGCCTTGGTTGGAGCTTGGCGCGTTAGAAAATGGTACGCAAAAGACAAAACGTACAACTATTCGTTATTGGCCCGAAGGGCCTATATTGCTGAACTGGTTTTTCGACCGGGGTTGGATTAATTAGCTCATAGTCAAAGTTGAAATGTTTCTATTACGTGCACATTCCTACGTAATTCCATAGTAGACTCGAGTTGTTTTCTAAAGCTACGCGTCTAGTTTAGAAAACAACTATATAATGCGTAGATGTCTACGAAATTCTACGGCTCTAAACCTTACGGCGGTCCTCTCCCTATTAACTCTTTCCGTAACGTAGCTAGTAAGGTATTCGTATCCTATAACGATTGTCGCGCTAATAAAGCCCGCCGTACTATAGAGCGTCGTTATAGTAATAATAGCGTACCGATTTCCGTTACGCGTCTAGCGGATAACTCGAGTCTAGATAAGGAGGCTACTATTCTCGCGAAACTCGTAGTAGTATACCTATAATTCTTTTCTAAAGCGCTATTCCTACCTTAGAAAAGAATGTCCGCTATACTAACAACTACTTTAGAGAAGCAATACTGCTACTAGAGCTATAAGGTAGGCCTCTATAGCCGAACGACGGTCTATTCTACCGTCCGCTAGCCGCTACGTTCCTTATAAGCGCGATATTCTTCCTCGTCCTCCGCCTTCTCCTTCTCTACCGCCTCCGTTACCGCTAGATTTACTAAAGAATAAAGACGCTCGAGTAGCTAGAATCGCCGCTAAATAGCTAGAAACGCTCCGTACGGACCTCTACGAGGACGTATATAAGGTACTACGCGTCTATACTAAGAGCACTAATCTACGTAACCCGGCGGTATTAGAGAAGGATTAGGAAAGAGTAGTAGTATAGATAAAGGATTTAGATACTAAGCAAACCTACTTTTACCCTCGATATAAGGAGCGTTAGTTCGATATAAAGGTAGGTAATTCTTTTCTAAGGTGCTGTAGCTACTTTAGAACGAAATTAACGCCCTCTAGCTCGATCGCGCTAGCATCTACTAGCGTTACAAAACCGCCGACGCGCGTCTACTAGCCGGCGCGCCTTATCTTATGTCCGCTAAGAACTCTATAGATCTAGGGTATATGCCTGCGTAGCTACTAGTGTTGTCTAATATTAAGTAGCTACTTATTACGCCGATCTATATTAGCATATATATAGTCTATGTCGATAGTGCATAGTAGAGATATAAGGGACACGTTATAACCTTCGCTCGTAATGTGCCTAATATAGTTACTAAGCTACTACGATTGCCGGCCTAGTGCAATACTATTCTTATCCGGCTAGAGCAAGATCTAGCCGACCCTAATCGTAGCTAGTTTACCGCCTAGTTCCGTAGATCCTTTACTATAAATCGCTTCTATATATAGGTTAGTTCTTTTCTAAAGTATACTTGCTACTTTAGAAAAGAATTGCTAATATCCGAACTAGACTTAGCTAGATTACCTAATTTAACACTACCCCGGCTATACTAATATTAGGATAGATTACGCCGCACTCCTCTCCCTCCCCGAGGATAGAACAGTCCTCGATAAGATCGCGACGGTTAATGTTAAGGACAATACTACCCTACCCGAGGGCGAGGATAGTACTAATATCGAGGGTGTTATAGAGGGTACTGCCGTGCTAAACACACTCCCCGGCGAGACTAAGGCTATAGACTTTCTCTAGGGTAAGTATCCCTTTCTAAAGCGTAGCTCCCGCCTTAGAAAAGAACTCCGTAGAGTAAGACGGACTAAGGAGTCTAACATTCTATAGGATTAAAGCCCAACCCTAAGCATTTTAGAGCCGCAATAGCGTAGCTACGTCTATAGACTCTACGGTATTCGCAGTAGGACCGTGCATCGTAGTAGGCCTATAAGGAACGGATCTTCTCGCTCGCATTTCTATATCTGTTTCCTTAAGGGCTCGTAGATTTCGCCCTTCTACGGTTAAGGAAGGTGCCGCTATTAAGGTAGATCTAGCATCTACTTCGATACGATAATAGCCG
>JALRMM010000230.1:43634-59668 GCA_026122155.1 Zymoseptoria crescenta | reverse complement strand
CCTATCGGCCTAGGTGTCGAAGGCTTCCTACGGTACGTTTAAAACGTACTCGTTTAAAACGAGCCGTAGCTAATATAGTATAGCGCTCGTAGCTAGCGTAGAAATCGCGGCGTACCGAAGTGTTACGGCTACTAGACTTCGAACTCGCCTATACTAATAGGTACTAACATCCCTATCGGCCTCGATCGCGCCGATACTATACCGTATAGATATCTATAGAAGGATGCGATAGTAGAGTACTAGGCGATTCTATAGCGTACCTGGACTTAGACCTAGAATTAAGGACGGATCTCGGTATATATAGCTAGCTTCGTTTCAAACGAAGATAGCTAATAATATATAGAAGATAGTACGCGAAGTACGGGCGATACTTCGTACCTCGCTCGAGTAGATCTAGGGCAGCGCGTCTATAACGTAGCACCTACTTAACTCCTAGAACGCGATTACTAGCGAGGTAACTAATAACCGCGTTAACCTCGACTAGGACGACTAGCTATTAGGCTCGTAGAGAGAGTCCTCCTTCTTCGATATAGACGAGGCGTTTAGGATGCTTTTTAGGTATAATTTACTGCTTTTATTACGGCGTTGTATAAGTGCGAGAGACTGAGCACTACGGGATTATGTACTTCGTTATAGACGAGAGACTAAGGCTTTAAAAAGTGATATTGCAACGTCCTCTACAGCTAATTTTGCGGGTAGAGCTAGGGGCGTTCGTACGTGTAGTTACATAAACAACTGAATACTATTATCGTTAGTAACGAATACTGTGTATAACACCAAGTGACGTCCATGGCTGTCCGTAGATGAGATTCATGGCTGTCCCTAGCCCCGCCGCGAATAGGAGCACCGTATTCCTTGGCAAATGCATACAGGAAGTAGCCCCCTCGGCGGCAATTACTGAATGCGAGCATACAGGAAGTAGCCCCCTCGGCGGCAATTACTGAATGCGAGCATCGTTTCCAGTCGAAATCGAGCCACGGTTGATACTCGATTGGACTGCGCTGGAGTCCAACCCACGGTAGGGCATTCATGCACATGATGTCTGCTGTCTCGCGGCATGTAGGTAGGAGGAAGGGATACCGCAGGAAGAACGGGCGAGCGCGCCATTGAAATGCCTCGAAGATCGTTGTAGGACCGGACGGTGTTTGTCGGTATAGGGCGATTTTGCTCGAAAAGGACCGTCGCCGAGTCCCGAAGCCTCGCCCAAGCTTGCTGACGACGGTCGATGGAGAGGAGCAAACCAGTACCGCTTCGGCATGAGGTCGATGTCCGCTCCAAAGGCGGCCTTTGCTAAGGATCGACTTGAGATAGCAGCGAACAGCCCACGCGACGCGCGAGTAGTCGTTCCCGCCGTCATCGTGGTCCTAGCATTCTGCACCGTACGTCTGGTAGAGGAGCACCCTCCGCTTGCCCTTGGCGTCGGGGCGATTATGTCAGCAGAGCGGGACGCTCCGCCTCCCGCTGCTGGACTTCAGATCACAGTTCACGACCACGCCTTTCGTCCTCAATCCTGGACACGCCATCGGAAGTAATGGTACGCAGATGCTGGCTACACGAAGCGCCAGCCATCAGAACGCCATATGATCGCCGGACTGTAAGTGAAGTGCTCGCATTACGCACTCGCAATGTCTGCAGCTGTCCTACGGTATGGATCATTTCGCACGCCCTATCTCCGCACGTCTTTCCCTGCGCTGCAGCGCGGCGTGTTCTTGGCACATTCTCGTGCCATTTCTCGATTACCAACAAGGATGTCGCCAACCGTGCCACACGGCAACGACATGCTCGAGCCCTCGGTGCCCCTCGAAGAAGAGACTCTCAGCCACTACAAGGCCGAACGATACTATCCCGTGAACATCGGAGATGTATTCCAGGATCGATATCGCATCATCGGGAAGCTTGGATATGGAACTGCTTCCACCGTTTGGCTGTGTCACGACCTGCTCACACCCAAAAAGTATGTCGCTCTCAAGGTGTACGTCAACAGCGGCAAGCCTCCGAGGGAATTATCCATCTATGAGCACATCAACCGTTTGGAGTCGAAGCACGGTGGACGCACATGGATCCGCAAGCTCTTCGACTCTTTTGTGGTCTCTGGACCACACGGCGACCACACTTGTCTCGTACACGAAGCTCTCGGCATGAATCTGGAAGAGGTCGTGGAGCACGTCGGGCTGCTTGAGCCAGACTCTGTGCGGCAGGTCCTTCGCGATATTCTGCGTGCCATGCACTTCTTGCACCAAGAGTGCCAAGTCATTCATACCGGTAAATAAGCGGCATCTTTGTTGACCGCTCACGCTGACCTTTGTTCTGCCAGACGTACAACCTAAAAATATACTAATGGGAATTGCCGATGATGACACAGCTCTTGAGAAATTCGAGCAGGACGAGCTCGAATCTCCTTCCCCTCAAAAAGTGCTGTCTGATCGTACAATCTACGTGTCCCGAAAAATGTCGATGACGCATGGCCTTCCGTCGCTTTCCGACTTTAGCGAAGCACGATTCGACGATCCCAAGAACACGGATCTTATAATGCCTGATGTCTATCGAGCGCCGGAAGTCATTCTGGACATGCCCTGGGGCTGCTCCGTTGATCTTTGGGGTTTCACCATGACGGTATCCCACCCCGATCGTGCACTGGCGGGCGACAGTGCTAATTTGCAAAACAGGTCTGGGATCTTTTCGAGCCAAGGAAGATTTTCAATTCACGCGGCGCAGATGGGCGGTACTCAGAGGCGACTCACTTGGCACAGATGATAGCCATTATGGGGCCTCCTCCACTTGACTTTTTGAAGCGCTCGGAAAGAAGTCGGCTGTTTTGGGACGCACATGGTATGACCGTTGCTCGTACCTCGAGATTTACGCGCCAACGCTAACATTGTGCGAAGGCAATTGGAAGGGCGAGGTTCCGATCCCCGACGTAACGCTTCAGTCCAAGGAACAACGACTGCACGGCGAAGAGCAACGGTTTTTTCTCGAGTTCATCATGAAAACGCTGCGATGGAGGCCGGAAGATAGATGCCCCCTCGGAGATGTTTTCATGGACGAATTCCTGCTGGCCGACCTGATTGCAAAGGGCGAAGTTGTGCGCAGCCAATGATTCGCCGACAAAGTTGAGCGAAACAAACACCTCAATCAGGTCGCCGTTTCACGAGCAGTGCTCTCGCACTATCTGATGAGTCAAAAGCTCATATCTGGAGACAGGGCAGCGAAAATCGCCGCCCAGTGCATTAATATCCTCTCTGCGCGGGACAGGAGCATGACTGACGACGAGTAGGAGCACGAAGCTGCACACGCCAACGAACGACCCGAACGAGAACGCTGGAAGTCATCACGCTCTCCGTCGAGACTGCACGTGGCACACGCCTTGAGACATCCCATGCGCGCTCAGATGACACGAGCACTCAGGTCATGACCGGCGCGGGAGGCAAGAAATCTGGAGAACAGGGGTGTATTGCAACTGCATGTCCCGTGTGCGCACCACCGATGCGCATCTCAGCGCGAGTCACATGTGCAGACACGGGAACATGAAACCCAGTCGCACTCGTACCGCAAGTTGATGAGCTTCGGATGGGTCCTAACATGCCAATTCCCACGTCCAGATGAGCACCCATTACATTGTCAGCACGAGAGGAGCAGCTTGTCACATAGTCTCACTCATGATCAGTCGCTGTCAGCGGCGAAGGTCTTCCGTGAGGTCTACACTTTGCCAATCAAGGATATCGGCCGGCAAAGTAAGGAGTAGGTTCTCACTCAAAATTTCATCAGCGTCTACGCATGATTTTGGCCGATAGCACCATCTGATCGGTGTGAGAATGTAGGTTGCGAGCTCGACGGGTCGCGGCGGAGAGACAATTTTTCGATGGTCTCGTTTGTTCACGGTCAGCAAATCGACGATGTGCTCGAACTCTACTCCTGGGATGTCCTCGACAAGTTGGCGGTGTGCTGATTCCGATGAAAGCGCAGGAGATATGGAGAATATATCATATTCCACAAAGCCCCAAGATAAGTCCTGATCATACTCTCCCACTCACCTTCACACACCATCCGGGAAAACAAACACACAAGGTCTGACTCCACCGCCACTCGTCGACATATCCTGTACCAAGACTCACCTCTCCTCAAAGCCATTCCACCTTCCCCAAACCCACCCCTCAAGCATCACGCGCTTCCGCGCCATCACCCTCGCCCTCATCAGCGTCATCGCGCCCCTGGTCACCGCAGCCACCGAGCCACAGAAAGCCAACGACCACTCTCCACGTTGCCTCGACGACAACGGCCAGCCAGCCAGCCAGCCGACAGACTTGTGGTCCTCTGCTGCCGCACCAGTGGCCGCGGGCCGGAAATCGGAGCGTATTGCGACCGTCGCCCGCGTGGCACTGTATGTTGAGGATCTGTCTACGATGATCGGCGCCTCGATGCTGACCTCTCGCTGCGAGCACAGTGTCCATCTTGGCGGCTTCGACAGCGACGAGACGAGACGAGACGAGCTTCATCGGCACTTGGAGGAAGGAGGGGAGAGGACGGACTGAAAGGGATGTAACGGTGTGAACGGATTCGTGTCCGATGATTCGATCGCGCGGGGTGACCTGTTGAGACGGGGAAG
Source organism: Zymoseptoria crescenta (assembly GCA_026122155.1). Taxonomy (NCBI): domain Eukaryota; kingdom Fungi; phylum Ascomycota; class Dothideomycetes; order Mycosphaerellales; family Mycosphaerellaceae; genus Zymoseptoria; species Zymoseptoria crescenta. The sequence goes on along the minus strand of JALRMM010000230.1, from coordinate 55,065 downwards.
TTTTGGGTTGAATTATCTGGAGGAGTGAGCTTGGTGTATTGACAAACCCGTTCGGGATGATCGCAGAGCCAGAATGTTCGTTCTCGTCGTCTCGAAGACCCTCTTGATGTCATCTTGCTTTGTCTCGATCCTTTTGATCTCTTCCACAACGCACCACCATCTAAGACCTCAACACCTCTCCCGCAGCAACAATGACCCCCGCCGTGACATCGACCCAATCCGCCGCGACCGCCAAATCACGATCCAACACGATCGCCTCCGTGATCCCCGGGAACGTGACCGGCGCATACCCATCGTCTCTTCCTGGAGCAAAGACCGCGTGTCGATAGAATGTCCGATCGGGAAGGCCGGGGGTATCAACGAATTTGCGGTGGAAGTCTCGGTACTTTTTGTTTTGGGAGGTGATCAGTTCCGTGTTGCTCGCCGCCACGGCCTGGGCGGTGATGCTTTCAGCTGTTTGGGCATCGATTCGGAATGTATCGATCGCAGCGCGAAGTGCGGAGGTATCGAGCTCGACTCTGTGCGCGGCGAGGACGGCCTGAAGGTCGGAATAATAGAGGTCCAATTGCGTCGCGAAGTTGGTGAGGTTGAACGGTAAGACGTCCTCGGTGGCGAAGCTGTAGATTAGAAGAGCGACATATCGGGCCATAGCGGCGTGGACTTGGAAACCTGGGTCGCCGAAGCGGACCATCCAGTCGTAGGTGTCGTAGTTGCTGTGGTACATGAAGATAGGATCTTTGGCGCCGGCGATTGAGCCGATGTCGAGCTGGAATTGACGTTAGTCTTGATGCTTTTGATGTACGAGAAGTTAACGTGTGCCCACCGTAGGAATCCCGTTCTGCACGAATGCAATAAAGTCGCTGCCGGCACCGAGCACCATTGGGTTTCCGCCCCAAGCTTCGAACATGGTGCCATTGGTCCTTGGCCATTGAACCTTCTTCATCGTCTCGATTGCAGTCTGGTGCAGCTCCGGAGTACCGGCGAACGCAGGAACCGGACCAATGGTGGCGGAGTCGAAATTGATATAGGTGGCAGCAGAAGCATTCAGCCAGGGGATGTACGCTTCCACCCACTCCGTGGAGCCAACCATGCCGTACTCCTCGGCATCCCAAGATGCAAAGACGATGGTACGTTTGGGCTTCCAGCCAGTAGCCGATAATTTGCCCAGTGCTTTTGCGACTTCGTTCAACGCGGCTGAGCCGCTGTTCGGATCACCAGCGCCTCCAATCATCCATGCATCCCTGTGGTTACCAATGATGATTACGCCCTCGTCAGGGTCTGTCCCATTGATTATTCCAATCGCATTCCAGATGTCGGTGTAGGTCTCGTCCATCAAATTCGATAGACCGAGAGTCACGCCAGGAGCAGGGCCGGAAAAGTAGCCCGCCTCGTAATCGCCGATCCACTTGCTACGATTTACCTCTACTCCAGAGGCTCCGAAGCCCTCGAGCGCGGCGAGCAGTGGTCCCGCGTTGATATAGCTGATTGGGAGAGATGGAATCACAGGGGTGACATCGTCTCTCGCGGTTCTTGCCACGCCGTCTTTGGAAGGGTAGCCTGGGGTCGTCGGGTCTCCTGGGCGAGTGGATAAGAAGAGCACGGTGCCTCGCTGAACGTAGGTGGGATTCCGGGCTGGACCGTCCGGGTAGGCCAAATAACCATCTGTCACTTTGATCCTGTCGTCTGCCAGGTCATTGAACATGACGCAGCCAATCATGCCATAAGCTTGAGCATTCTTGACCTTTAGCCCACGGACCGGGCCACCATAGCGGGACAAGGCAATCTTGCCCTTGAGCTCAACGCCCAACTCAAGGAGACGTTCGAAGTCGGGAATCCGTCCAAGACCGACGTAGACGTATTCTGCTTCGACTGAGCCGCTGGCCGAATAAGCGTGAAAGGTCGGTACGCGGTTTGGAAAGCCAGTCACGGGATCCTTCTTGAGAACAGCCTCCTCTAGCTCTGGAAGGTAGACGCTGCCGTTCGAAAAGGTCGCATTCAAGCTGTTATCGAGAGGATAGTTCAAGAAGACGTTGTAGACATCGAGTCGGCTGTTAAATCCCGCTTCAGCCCAGCGGTCAGCCGTGTATTGAGCCTGGCTCTGGTTGGTGCCTGCGAGGTGAAGGCCTTGCGTGTAGTAGAAGGAGTATTCGGAGATGCTGGTGTTGCTGATAGAGCTGACCAGCAGAGCCTCGTTATCAGTGAGCATGGGACTAGCCTGTCTATTGGTAAGATGAATGGAGGAAGACGCAGAGACTCCGACAACAAGCAAGGCCGCGCCAAGCTTGCAAATATGAGGTACCATGGCGAGGGTGGATAATGATGTCGCGACCTGCCTTGCTCGGGGATAGCGAGGCATTATGTCTTGCACTGGCAGGCACTAGGTGCCGAGACACACAGTCTTCTCGATACCATGCCCGTGCAGATGCATTTGATGGGCCGACTGCGCACCGATGTGTTCCGGAGCATTCTGCAGCGAGTCGATGGGTTCCCGACCTGCTCTCTGAAGTACGGCTTCGTCTTCGGCCTGCACCGATAGGAGTAGCTCTGCGACCATCTTGATGGAGTCAAGCTCTTCTCGGCATCGACAGGGCAGTGTTCTCGTCGCCGCCGATGCGCTCAGAAGCCATCGTATAGCCGCACCATCTATCAAGGTGAAATCGATGGTTACGGACGTAAGACGGCCAATGAAGCTGTTCTCTCATTGTCGTTGTTCATCTGACAGATTGTCAGCGGCTAAAGTTCGGCGATATCCTTGCCAAGCTCTCCTTCCCTTCTTGCTAGTAAGCAGCTAGTCTCACTGAACTCTTCCTCCATCAACAACGCCCAATGGAACCGCAAGAAGACGACGATGATCTCAAGCTCGCAAAGGCGTCGGCGGGTCTGCTCAACGACCTCGAGCGAGACCTGCCGAAGGTGCTATGGAAGAAATCGAAATCTCCGCCAGGCATCAGAAAGGCTCATACGAAAGTGAGAATGCGCGATCTGCAGCGGATCACAGCCTACGTACGTAGGGCGCGGCTTGGATCTGGGACGACCTGACTGCACGCTGACACGCTTTGACAGATTGAGCCATTCCAAGGCGAGCCACAGTTACTCGATGCCAAGCTGAAGACGATTCTGCCACCGATCGTAGACGCCTACCTTGAGTTTCTGACCTTGAAGAAGCCTTCGAGTGATCCACAGTCCGATCACCTGGACTTTCAGACGGCATCATGTACTCTGCTGTATACTCTTTGTAAGGTCCGAGGCCAGAAGATCATCGCTGGGTTCCTCAACAATGAGCCACGACATCTTGAGCCCGTTCTTGAGGCCGTGGAGCGCTGCACTTTCGAAACGGGGGATCGAGAGGTGCAATGGCAAGTACCATACGTTCTCTTGCTCTGGCTCTCGCATCTTCTCCTCACGCCATTTGACTTGCAATCCATCTCGACCTCCGTTGGACCTGCGGTTCTAGCCGACAGTGACAGCGCTCTTCATGAAGGACTCCCACCTCTGATATCCAGAATCCTCCGCGTCGGGTTGCATCATCTCCGTATGCCTACAAAGGCTCAAGATGCCGCCGCAGCCATGCTCGTGAGGCTGTCGACAAGACCAGATGTCCAAAAAGTGGGCTTGGCGGATCTGCTGGTCAAAGATCGGCTGCCGAAACTTGAAAGCAAGGCATCGGACATGCCCAACATGTACGAGATGCTGGGATCACTGCGCTTCGTTGCGGGAATTGCTTCATCTGCCGAGCTGAGCCATCTCATACCCAACATCTACCGTACCTGCGAGAAAACATTCGACGAGAGTGATGAGTCGACGTTGTCATCCAACGCTGTCGCTAAGAAGGTTATCGTCAAGATATTTCGAAATGTGGCGATTCTCTCTCTACGATCAGTCGCAAGTCAGGGACCTCTGCTCGGCTTCCTCCAGACAACGAGCGTGCTCGAGAACGTGATCGACTACCTTCTCCGCTCCCTCGGCGACAAAGACACACCTGTGCGATACGCAGCAGCAAAAGCGATGAGTCTCATTGTACTCGCACTGGCACCCGAGATGGCGCACGAAGTCATCCAGGCGATTCTGGACACTTTCAAAGAGGACATGCCGAAATCCATTCGAGTGATGGACTTCTCCACTGCGAATCCTCTGAAATGGCATGGCCTGACTTTAGCTCTGGCACATACCCTGTTCAAGCGCTCCGCATCACCAGCTCAACTGCCCGATATTCTCGATGCTCTCATCTCGGCGCTTCAGTTTCAGCAGCGGACAGCGACGGGAAGCACGCTTGGCACGAATGTCAGAGACGCAGCCAACTTTGGTATCTGGTCATTAGCTCGCCGATACACAACCGCGGAGCTTCTTCCCGTCAAGGCCAACATACTGCACGATGGCGATACCAAGGAGTCGGGGATGTCCGTGGTACAGCTTCTCGCCATTCAGCTCATCCTCTCTGCCTGCCTCGACCCAGCTGGCAATATCCGTCGTGGCTCTTCCGCAGCGCTTCAGGAGCTGGTAGGACGACATCCCGATCAGGTCTTTCAAGGCATCGCTCTGGTTCAAATCGTCGATTACCAAGCTGTGAGTCTGCGACACCGAGCTATGGTCGATGTGGCGAGCAAAGCAGCCACGATGCACGACATGTACTGGACGAACCTGGTGACGGGTCTTCTTGGATGGCGAGGTTTTGGGTCTGCGGATGCTTCTTCTCGAGCAAGTGCGGCGGAAGCAATCTCGCAACTTTCGAGAACGAGGCAACGTTATGGGCAAGTCGACCTGCTATCATTGGTCGTGCGACTCATTTACGACAGCTCGACCCAGAACGTCGAAAGGTTGCATGGGCAGACTCTTGCAGCGGCGCGTATGCTTGAGCTCCACCAGAACGCTTCTGTCGATGAGCGATTCGTCACTCCCGAGCTGACCAGCATGTGGCAAGCCCTCGCATCCACGCAGGACTCCGTTCAAGAATTCCACCCAAGACTGCTCAAGTCGGAACTCCCAGCAGCTCTTGGACTTTTCGCCACGGCGCTGTCCGATGTCAATCTGTCCATCGACTTGCGACCCTGGGAGGGTCGGGGCAGCATCTCAGAAGTTGATCAACTGAAGTTCAAAGCGCTTCATACTATCACGGATCGTTTGCTGGCGCGACATGAGGAGACTGTGCTGCAAATTGTGCCTGGTCTGGCACGATCCGTCTATCGGCTCATGCAGCATGAGGGGACCTCTCTGCCGTGTCTCGAGCCACAGTATCTATCGCAGAAACTAGCCGCCGACAGCACGAAGAGTACCCTGACGAGCGCCGGCCGAGCGTTGGCCTTGGGAGCTCTCACATCAACATACACAGATTATGACCCAAGCGGCAAGCAAGGAAACGCGGCCATCACCAGCTTATGCTCACTGATGAGCAGTCGCAACGTCGAATGGCGCGTGATGTCCGCCCGAGCCCTCCATCTCGCCGCCAGCAGCATCTCCACCACGTCAATCTTCGACGAATCTACTGCACATGCAATCTGCACAACCATTCACCAAGGCTTGAACGACTACACAATCGACGAACGCGGCGACATCGGCTCCCTCGTCCGCCTTCAATCAATCACATGCGCCTCCACAATCCTCTCCTCCCCTCCATTCCGCCATCACACCGAACTCATCCAGATCCTAAAAGCCGACATCTACCGCCTCTCGCTCGAAAAACTCGACCGAGTCCGCCTCTCCGCCGCACAATGTCGAGCCTTACACCTCGACCTCCCCGATCCACCCACCGACATCGCCTCCGTCTCTTCACCCACCTACTTCATCGCCGCCCTGCACCCTCTCTCCTCCCTAGCCACTCCCTCCCCCGTCACCACCGCCCTCCTAACAGGCATCATCTCCTCCGCCGGCACCTCCAGCGCCGAATCCCTCCTCCAATCCTCCCGCCACGCCCTCACAACCCTCCTCTCCACCACCACCCCACCCCACTTCTCCCACCTCCTCACAACCTACACCACCATCCTGACCTCCCTCCTCGACCCCCCTTCTTCTTCTTCCTCTTCCACCACCCTCCTCCTCACCCCATCCCTCACCCTCCTCTCCCACCTCCTCACCACCCTCCTCCCCCACTTCCCCCCCCTAACGACCACAGACCAAACGGAGTCGCCCTTCCACTGGCGCCCCCTCCTCTCCACGGTGCAGAAATCCCACTACAAATCCACGGACATCCCCCGCTTACTCGCCGCCGTGGAGGTGTATCGTGCGATGGCGGGGGTGGCGGGCGTGCGAGGGGAGGTGAGGAGGAAGTTGGGGGGGATGTTGGGGGGGAATCCGTTTCCGAGGGTGAGGGGGCGGGTGGGGGAGGTGGTTTGGTTTGTTGTTGTTGGGGGGGAGGAGGAGGGGAGGGAGGAGGAGGAGGAGGGGAAGGGGAGGGAGGGGCTGGAGGGGGTGGAGGCTGTTGACTGGTCGAGGCCGGTGAGGGAGAATGCGGGGGTGTTGGAGGGGGTGAGGAAGCGGTTGGAGGTCTGAGTCAATCAGGCTTAGATGCATGGGCGAGGCTTTTTAGGAGCTGAGACGTTGGGGCGGGGGAGGGGGGATGTGATGAGCCGATGGCGAGGATGGACGTGAAGGGAAGGGAAGGGAAGAGCCATCTCGCTCGCTCGCTGGAGACTTGGAAAAACGTGCCGAGTTCGCTCGATCGTGGTATCTCTCATCTCTCTCATCTCATCTCATCTCTCATGTCTTCCTTGTATAATTCTTCATCGCTGCGCATCGCATGCGAAAAAAAGAGGAAACGTCACCCATGTCGAAAACAATCCCCATCTCCCCATTCATGCCTCGCTCATCCCCTCCCACCTCATCCTCCCTCCCTCCCCCTCACTCCCTCCCTCACAAAAAGTAATCCCTCACCGGATCCCCCCCACCCTGCGCCTGCTGCATCGCCTGCTGCTCCACCCGCATCACCTCATTCTCCGGCGCCGCGTCGAAGACATTCCACCTCCTCTCCCCGCCCGGTCCCACCTCCAACACGCTCGCCAGGTTCCCGCAGCGATAGCAGTAATTCGGCGCGCTCCAGACGGTGCTCAGGCGGTCCTCGAACATGACCATGTAGCCCTCGTTGCACAGCTGATGCGCGCGGAGGACGTGCGTCATGGCGTTGGCGGCGAGGAACTTCTTGACCACCTGCGCGCCGAAGGTGTAGCCCGCGCCGCGCGGGGAGAGGGAGAACTCGTCGCGTTCGGCGTCCGGGTCGGACCACACGAGGTCCGCCATGGGGCCCTCGTGGGGGATCTCGCGGAAGCGGTCGATGATCTTGATCTGGTCGATGGAGTGGATGGACGGGGACAGGCCGCCGTGCACGCAGAAGATCCGGTCGTCGATGACGCAGGAGAGGGAGAGGTAGTCGAACATGTCGGTGAAGTGGTGCCACACGGAGGGGTTGCCGTATTTGCGGGAGCACTCGGTGTAGAAGCCGTAGGACTGGGTGACGCCGCGGGATTCGTGGTTGCCGCGGAGGAGGTGGACGCGGGAGGGGTAGCGGAGTTTGAGGCAGACGAGGAGGGAGATGGTTTCGATGGAGAAGAGGCCGCGGTCGACGTAGTCTCCTGTTGTTGAGAGGAGTCAGTATACGCACGCGGGTGGGTGTGGTTCGCGTGACTGGTGTTGTCCTCCTGGATGGTGTCGTCTTACCCAAGAAGAGATAGTTGGTGTCCGGACAGTATCCACCGATTTTGAAAATCTCAATCATGTCGAAGAATTGCCCGTGGATGTCGCCGACGACGGTGACGGGGGCGGAGATGTGGACGACATTGCTCTCCTTCATCAACAACTCCTTGGCTTTGGCGCAGACGGCTTCGATGACCGAGTCGGCGAGGAGTTCTTTGCGGTAGAGGCGGTCGATGCATTCGTCGAGATCTACGCTGGCTGACAACGAAGTGTTAGTAGGAGGTCGGCGGGATGGATGGATGTATTGTCCTCAGTGAAGACTCACCGGGCAGACCAGGCATTTCCGTGGGTTGTCTTTCGACTGCTGTGCCGTCGACTCCTCCTTCTTCTTCGCTGGGTGGATTCAGGTGCGGAAGCAAGTCCGGGCCCGGGCTGGCAAAACGAGCGCGATGCAGTCGACCGTCACCATCATTGGGACATGCGTGAGGCGAGAGTTGTTGTTCAAGGAAGATCAAGAGGGAATGCGATGCGATGCGATGCGATGGGATGGGATGCGACACGGTTCGGTCGATTCGACGATATGAGTGCTGAGCTGAGATGTTGTGACTTGCGATGCGGCGAAGTCGGGAGTGCCATGCTGCGTACATCTCAGTCTCGAGTTCATGCAGTCATGCCGTTGGAACGACCCAATTTCTTCCTCGACACACCAAACGACGACGATTTAATCTCCGACGACGAAGAACATCCACAACATCAACAACAACAACAACAACAACGACAACATGCCGATTCTGCCCTTGCCCGCCTGTCTGGATCGCCGCTGACTGGAGCCAAACATTGATGAGATCAGTTCAGCTAATTGTTAAACCTCACAGGAGAATCGACAGATCACCTCCCACTCACGGTCCTGACGCGACGTGTTGGGTCGGACAACGTCTCCCTCTCCACCTGCAATTCCCTGGGACGGCAGACAAGACACGATTCGACTGCCCGAATGAACTTCGTCGGGACTTCTATTCTCACTCTCTTCCCACATCATCACCAACCACACCACCAAAAGGACGGGATTTCACCAGATTGTCTCCTTGCATTCTCGAATCTCGACCTCTTCCGAAACAATCCCCATCTCTCTCCACCATCAGCACTGCTATCCCTCAAGAAAGACCGGCTACTTTCTTCTCTGCGGTCAATTTCTCCAATCTTGACAAATCTCTTCCCTCGTCAACAACACATCTGAGAAAGATAGACTGCCTGCCTGCCTTCCTTTCGTCGTCACCATGTACCCGAATCAGGGTGGCCATCAGCCGCATCAACCTCCACAGTCGTACGGTCAGCCGTCGCAATACAGCGGGTATGTTGGTGTGGTATGAGCATCAAACTCGAATCTGTGGCTGACGACGATTTAGACCACCTCCGGCAAAGAAGCCAAGAGGTAACCCTGTCATCACCCGCTACCCTCCACCCCCCGGCTACAGAGGACCGGCACAACCGCATCCTCAGTTCCAGTCTCAGTCTCAGCCTCAGCATCAACCTCACACCGCTTGGCAGCAACCGCAGCAAGGACTCGGTTACGGCGGCTATCCGGGATATCAGCAGCCACAATATCAGCAACCACCCGTGCAATACCCAGGCTACCCGTACCAGCAACCTCAACCTCCTCTGCCGACCTACCCTTCCCCGCAATCATATCAACCTCCCACATGGCAAGCTCCGCTGCAGTTGCCTTCAAATCCCCAGCCCGGCGCATTCCAACCTCCACAACCTCGCAATCCACGTCGGACTGTCTCTCAATCACAACACAGGAACGCATCTGGAAGTCTGCTCGACGGCAATGGTGAGCTCATGCCACCGGTGGATGACAACTTCCCCACCAAGGACGGCTTCGAGGAAGAATTCGACGGCGAATGCTACTTTGCGAGATATCCCGAAGAGATCAATGCGGACCTGAGTCTAGGTATCATCGAGTGGAAGGCGCCGCTGCCTACCAGGCGCGCTCTGCCATCCACATTCGATGAAGCCGAATTGGAAGCTCTGGCACCTCGCAAGCCGCCGCCGGTGGAGGAAGACTCCGTGTCCGACTATTTCTCCATTGCCAAACGTGAGGAGGCATTTCTCAGCGTGCGTCAGACTGATGGTTGGCATGAGATCAAAGACAGCCTGATCTTCCGAGAGTTCCCCGCGGTCTGTAGAAACTTCATCACCCTGCAGGAATTGATCGCACAATACCGGAACCGCTTCGATGCGGCGTGGGCGTCAGAGGATGAGGACATGTCCCGCTCGCCGACGCCTGATCTTTCCCGCGGCCCGACTCCTTCGCGTACTGTCTCCGGCCATAGCATGCAAGTCGACAATGAACACGCCACCGCGGTTCCGAGCAAGGAGATGTCCGAAGCTCCGACTCATTCAAACTATCTCGACAACCTCGAACAAGCCCTGCGCAACAACCACCGCCGCAATCCTGACCAAGGCCGTGGCCCGAATAACAAACGCTCTCACTCCCGCGCAAACTCCGTCGCCTACAATCACGCACGCAATGGCTCAGTCTCTCATTCCCGCGCCAACTCAGTCGTCTCCAACCACTCCCGCGCGAATTCCATCTCGCACCCTCGAGCCTTACCGAAAGTCCGCGACCAAGTCCAAGAAGACATCCTCGCCTCCCTCGGTGTTGAAGGCTCGCCCAGTCAAGTCTACGAGACTCCCGGCCCAGCGTTCGGCCCGCCGCCCACTGCCGCGGAGAAGGAGAGGGAGAGGCATAGCCGTGGAACGTCCATCGTCAACGTCCACGCCCCGCCGTTTGTGATTCCACCTCCACCGCCTGGTCGTCCGCCATTCCAGTCGCAGAATCAGTACTACAAGCAGCAACATCGAGGATCTCGCGACGCATGGTCTGGCAACGGCGGACACCAACAGTACAATAGCAACCGTCCGACCTCCCGCCCGACATCTGCTTCGTCGCATCGCACGGCTGCGGGTAGTGATTTCGGCGATATCATGGAGGAGGAGAACGAGGCCACGCCGAAGGCGAAGGAAAAGACGACGGGTGTGATCGGACAGGGAAGGAAGCGGAGCTACTCGGACTTGAAGAAGGGCGGTGGAACGGGAAGGAGGGACGAGGCGGGGGAGGGGGAGGAGACGCCGCGGGCGAGGAAGATGGGGAGGAGGGGTAGGAGGTGGTGATGGAGGGGACCTCCCCCCTCCTGCGACGTGTGTAAAGAACGGAGCTCCGTGCTTCTCTTCCGTCCGCATCGAAAACGAACTGCGAAGACGAGAGCACGAGAGAAAAAAGTAGGACTTGGTAAACGCATGATTTTCATCGACGATCCCCCTTTCTCTCACTCACTTGGTTGGATGGATGGATGGACTGTACGAACCTGCTTTCGCTCGAGGGGCATGGTTTTTTTTTTTTTTTTTTGTTTTTTTGTTTTTTTTCCCTCGAAACGGGACGTTTGAGAGATGGGAGGATTTCGATTTCTGAAAAGAAAAAGCCAAAAAAAAAGGAGCAAATTTTTTCACACGTCCGCTGGTAAGAAGGGAAGAGAAGAGATGGAAATTACGAATTGGTGGGTGGGTGGGTGGGTGGGTGATGGGGATGTGGATGGGGATGGGGGTGGGGATGGGGAGAATAGTTAGTTACACACACATGTTTCGCCGCGAGGGGATCGGGCCTGGCTTGCTCTGCCTCGCGCGAGGGGGCGGGGGGGGGGGGGGGGGGGGGTCGATTGTTCACAAAATTGCATGGCAATACCCGACAACGAGGCCAAAAAAGTACAGCCCCCAAACACCAAAAACCACACCCAAACCCAAAACCCAC
>JALRMM010000230.1:0-43624 GCA_026122155.1 Zymoseptoria crescenta | reverse complement strand
CCCCCCCCCCCCCCCCCCCCCCCCCCCCCCCCCCCCCCCCCCCCCCCCCCGATTCTTCACTTCATGGCATGGCATGACCGGACAACGAGGCCAAAGAAGTCCTGCCCGACTACTCCAAGTCCGACTCCGACTCCGAACTCCGACTCCAGGCGGCCAACAGCGCGGCCAACAGCGCGGCCAACAGCGCGGCCAACAGCAGCGCGGCCAGCAGCGCGGCCAACAGCGCGGTGGGTGGGCGGATGGGAGAGAGGTTGGAGAGGTTGGAATGAATGGACGGGACGACGGCATCTACGTACGTCGGGCGGGAGACTGCACTCACACGGTTACCCCCACAGAGATGGGAGACCGTAGCTTTTGGGGGAGGGAGTCACGGCAGATTATGCCGCTTCTACCGAGAGGCGTGGTTGAGTTGGATGTTTAATGTAATTGGGAAGAATAACGACGTGAAGGTTTGGATGGGGGGGGGGGGGGGCCTTCACGACAGCTTCCGCATTGGGGCGGGAAGCTGTACTGCTTCGCCGTCGTACTTGGGGGTTCATGCACTTTACCGCTTCACAGAGCGAGCGAGCGGTGGGAGGAGGGTGAAAGTTTTGCTGGGCCCGGCACTCTTCGGTTGGCAGATTGACCCCTCCCCTGGAAAAAAGACTCGGGTCCTTCTTCGACGGAATCCATGCGATCGATAGTCAGTCAGTCTAAAGGTGATCGACGACGACGGCCACTCAGTCATTCGTTCGTTCGTTCGTTCGTTCGAAACGGATACGGTAGAGTGGAGTGGTAAAGAGAAAGAGAAAGAGAAAGAGAGAACGGTGATTGAAGCGAGAGGGGAAGCAAGCGTTTGCTTGCTTGCGGCGACTGTTAAGACGGAAAAAGAAAAAGAAGGGGGGTGATACACGCCGGGAAGCTCGAGCGCGAGGGAGGGAGAGGGGGATCCGAAGCTTTTCGCCCGGCGGGATTCGGTTGGGCGGCGAACGGGCTAGTTTTTGGCGAGAGGGCTGACGTGATGAGACGGTGGGAGGTCCGGGGATGGGACTTGGTCTCTTGTTGGTGAGCGTCGAGCGAGGGAGGCGGGCGTACTTCCTTCGATTCGATGGGGCGAAGAAGAAGAAAGGTGGGATACATTGCGGCCGACGGTGCGGTTTCTTTCTTGTGAGGCGGCTGGATCTTCGACTTCGACTCGGGAGGGTTCGTTGCTGCTGCTGCGTTGGGCGAACCGCGAAGGGGTATCCAAAAGGTAGTGTCGATGTGGATTTCGCGGGACCCTGGCGAGTCGCTCGGATCTTCGGCGGAATCAATCGACAGTGCGGTTCGGATTGTCTGTGGACTCCACGGAGGGGGCCGTCGTGGGAGAGATGTACGCACTGAGGTGGTGCAGGTCGTGTTCGTTGCAGATTTGAGCACTTGTACGATGCAACTTGGCCGGAGGCGAAGAATTTACACTTGGGTTGGAGACGATGCCATCTTACTCCACTGGGAGGCCTTATTGGGCGGCTGGGCTGTTCAGATCGACTACGATTCGCCTCTACCAGGCTCGCTTCTTGAAAGATACATGGTCATGTTCGCTGCAGACTTGATCGGACGCACGAACTCTCACCCCCGAACGAAAGCCTTTCCAGCTACAGCTGATTCGGGTTCCCGATCATCCCGGCGCGGATGGACAACGACAGCGATGGAGACGAGAGCGACACCTCCACGCCGCAGTCCTGATCTCGAGATGGTGCTCGCTCGCGTTGCTCTGCGGCGGTGGAGAGCAGCTGGGCTTCTAGGAGATAGATGTATTCGTCCCAAAGGAGCCGTCGGGGGCGGAATCCTACTTGGGGCGTGGTCGAGGTCGTGTTCGCTGCGGACCTGACGCTACATTGCGGCACGTTGGACGAGGAAGTTGCACGTACCCGTATCCGGGGTTTCACTGAACGTCAAGGTTCGGCATCCGTCGGAAGACTTCATGAAGATGGATTGTGGCGAGGTTCGCGAGAAGGCGCGAGGGTCGATGGATTAACTCTTGCATGAGCGGAATGAAGAGGTTTCGGTGGACGGGCATCAGCGAGAAGCTGGAAGAAATGATCGGGCTCTTGAAGACGCATGATGAGGCGCCGACTAAGGAGAAAGATAGGAGTGACGTTCGCTGGAGAAGTGAGCGACCTTCACACAAGAACACTGATTATTCAAGTGACATGCATCGAACGGAACGATCCCAGCAGCAACAACAACAACGCCGTCTCTTCTCAATTGTGCTGAGTCAACCTTGCCTTCAGGCTAGGGAGGTTTATATTCTAGCGGAGCTCGTCATCCTCAATACGGTCCTAGACATGATGCTAGGGAGCTTCGTAGCGAGGCGATCGCGTAGCCAAAATGGCAACAGATGGTCTGCTGAAGAGAGATGTAAAGCCGTGGGTTTTGGTATGAGTGGTTGTATAGAACTGTGGTCAGAGCGAAAGAGTTGGACAACGATCGAAGGGTGTTAGTCTACGGTGAAGCCAAGTCGCATGCTGTTCGCACGAAGTACCCCAGGTCAGACATGAATTCCTTCGTCTCCGCCATCACTCGGGGGTGGATTTCCAGCACCAAGCACTTCCGGTGCCCGCGCTGAGCGTCCGCCCAAAAAACGACGAAGCTCACGCTCGGAACTACATGTCCTCCTCCCAGTTCTGTGCTGTGCTTCCACGCATCTACAATCCCAGACAGGCAGTCAAAATCTCGGTGCGGCGAGGAGATCGCCTAACGTCGGTCGATCAGCTGTGTTCGCACCCAGAAGTGAACGAACCTCCGAATGCCAGGAAGGATAAGTGAGGTATGCATGCGTCTCATCTTGCATCGTCGCCAGAATCGAAGCAGTGTGACGAGTGGATGACACACATCGCGCTGTGCATCTTCGACGCTCCGCTGCACTGCTCTTCTGAAGACAAATCGCGTTCTAGCCGTGTTTTCGGCTCGCGCAGCTATCATTCCAGCCTGATAGATCAAAGCCGGTCGGTTCTGCATGTTCGCACCAAGGGATGCAGAACACTATCGATACCAAGAGTAGGTACACCTCAAACGGGAGGTGTGGAGTGTGATACCCTCAGGAAGTACCAGCCAACGTGCGGGAGATTCAAACGTTCCACACATTCGGTACACGACAAGACCGGCGGAGAGAGGCGGGAACACCCATCGACGTGTCCCAAGTAAGAGGCGTACCTCTATACCGCTGTGTCGAAACCTGTCTGATCCAAACTGTAGCATATCGGAGATCCTGAAGCAGTAGTGCACGTCCGCTCTGCTATCACGAAGTGAAGCACGCCTGTAGATCGCAGACTAGAAGTGGAGTCGATCACCCGTGCATCTCTCGTCGCTTGAGCCATCTGTCATCTTTTGAGAGACAGCTCTGTGAGGGACGTTGAAAAGAGAGCTGTGGTGGAGGACAGGGAGAACGAGCCGCAATCTAGTCATGAGTCTCTTTCGATTGAGGTTACCGCAGTAACGACCACTCGCAGCGGAGCTGCATGATCTTGTGCGCAGCAGTTCACGGCCTGGGGTAACAATCTCATCGCCCTGGGTCTCAGCATTTACCGTTAGGCTCCAGTATGTTCGTTCCAGAGGTCAGTCTTCCAGCCATGTCATTCGAACCGAATGCATCCACTCAACTCGCTCGCACGGTAGGAGATCTTGCGTCGGGCCTTCTTTCGAAATCACAGGTGAACAGAAGCCTCCTTTACGCCGTGTTTGCTCGGAATTCGATCGACGAAAAGGAACTGCATCGTCCTTCAGAGTGTACATCAGGGACAGAGCCGAAGGTGATAAGGTCGAAATTGCCATCATGGACCTGCGAGTCCGACACGTCCACCGGCCCCGCCGCTCCCGACCAGGCCGGGTCTGGTAGAGCGTGCTCTCAGCGTGGGCGGCTTTCGGATGGTATACGATTGTCAGCCGTGGCAGTGTGTGACGAGGACCAGTGTTGTTGGCTGGGATTCGTTTTGACGCGGACAGTCGAACAAAGGTCACCAGAGGTCCAAGATGAACGCATGCCTGTGCTGTTGAATGTGCGAGACTGGGCTTCGATTGCCTCGCTCTCTGCTCTCAAGCCACCAGGCCCTGTCTCTCATCTCCATCGTCCTCGCTATGCGTCTCAAATTCGCTCCCAGTCTCCTCGTCATCATCTTCATCACTCTCCGTCTCGCCACTCTCCTCTTCACTAGTCTCCTCATCCTCATTCTCCTCCTCAGACTCAGTCTCCTCCTCACTATCATCCAACCATCTCTCCAAACTGACCACCTTCTTCGGTCCTCCCTCCTGCCTCAACACATCGTCCAACTTGCTGCCCGCAGCAACCATATCGCTCCTTCCTGTATCGTTCCTGACGCCCGGCACCCCCTCCTGGTCCCGTACGCCAACCGGCTCCTCTCCCTCTTTGACCCAGTCGTCTATCGTCCAATTCCCCTTCACTTGCTCGCCCACGATCAATCCCGAGGTTCCGAGCACAAATCCGAGATCCTTCCGACTCTGTCCCGCAGACGGCAAATTCGGAATCGGCTTCGGTGCGAGGAGCAGCAAAGACGCAAGATCAGTAGACGTTGGGTTTGCGAGAAGCGCTTGCAGAAACCGTGTCCGGGAGCGCAGGGAGAAGGAGGGCGTGTAGCGGGATAGGGTGAGGAGGTGGGTGTAAAGCATGGTGATGGGATGTGTTGTGTCGTCAGCGAATGGTGTCCCGGAGTCTTCGGGAGTGCTTTCTGAGTTCAAACCCTCCATCGCGGACCGCTTCGCGTTTTCGGCATTCAAGTGGTGCAGGTAGACCTTGGCACCCAGTAGCACGATCTGTGCGCGAACTTCGTCCGACTCTTCAGCGTAGCCTTTGACCAGGATCCGCAGGACATCCGCTGCTATGCTCTTGCCAGAGTCTAGCCCGGCATCGTATTCGCCGACTAGCCATACAATGCTCGCGCGAGCAGTTGGGGAATTGAGAGTATCCAAATTCTTCGCCAGACGTACGAGCGTCTTCTGGTGAGATTCTGGATCCCGCTGGATGAGGTGACGAATGACTTCGATCGCCTCGCCGACGAGATTCTGATCCGCGGAGTGGATCTGTTTGAGCAGAAGCGTAAGACAGCGCCTGGACGTGGCTGGCGAGGAAGCTTGTGCGCAGCGGCCGAGTGCTCTGACAGAGGCGCGGGTGAGGGTCGGACTGGAGCTGATGAAGGAGAAGTGCTCGAGTTCAGCGAGGAGGAGTGTCTGCTGAGATGCGGAAGTATGCGGGAAGACAAGCGTGAGGAGCTCAAGCTTGAGGGTCTGGATCTGAGGTGGTTCGCTGGTGCGGAGAAGGAAGTGCCGAGTATACGGGACAAACAAAGTCGGAGAGTGAAGGCAGACTTGCAGAATGTCGTGAAGGGCGATTTGTTGGATGTCGAGGGGTGATCGGAGGAGGGCGATCAGTGCTCCAATGGCGCGAGGGAGGTATGATGTCGGCGAGAGGTAGAGGTACGCTCGGGTGACCGAAACAATGACTGCGGAGTTTCGGCTCGATAGGAGGGGCAGGATGGATTTAAGGAAAAGATCCAAGTCTGGGTCGACGGAGTCTACTTCCTCGTAGTCGTCCACGTTCTCTTCCTGCGGCTCGAGGTCTTCGTAAAACTCCTTGGCTCGTTGTTCTTGCGTGGCTGCTCTTTTAACACGCTTCGTCCGTTGTGGAAAGCATCGTCGGGAGTACCTCGTGAGAAGCTTGATCAGAGAAAGCTGTCCCCACTCGTCCATGTCGACTGCCATCTTGCACAAACTTCGATATACCGGATGTATCATATCCAGTTGCTCCGGGCAGATTTCCATGAAAGCCTGTACCGCAGCACCCGCCACGTAATATTGGTTGTCCGAGAGCAGTGTCGCCAAGTATTCCTCTACCTGCGGCCTCGTCGTATGATCCAACTTCACGCACTTCACACACGCCAATGCCGCTGCCTTGCGCACTAGAGGTGATAGATCACTTGCGCCCTTCTTGATAGCCAGACTCACAATCTGTGAGATGACTGGCACACGTATTCCCGACATTGTCTTCAACGCCATCGCTCGTATTCTCGGATTCGTATCGGACAATGACTTCTGTATGGTATTGATCGAGAGCAAGGCGGTATCAGGGTCGGCTTCGGCATGATAGATGAGATAGTTGTACACCAGAGGTCGAGTAGAAGGAAAGGGAGTCGATAAAGTCTTCAGGACAGCCGGGAAGAAGGTCAAAGTCGGTTGTGGAGGTGTGGCATATTGCATCTATGGTCTTGTATCAACTCTTGCATGTCCGTGTACGATGCTTTCTGCCAGATCGAACGTACTGCGACCACTCTTCGCAATCCTTCCAGCGTATCTCTTTCATTTCTGCTGTCCAGCAGCTTCTTGATCTGTGCTGCCGGGAGTGGACGAATTGATTTGCGCGGACCGGCATCGCGAGCGGCTTCGAGGGTGAGGTCGCGTGCTTTGGGCGTTGTCAGTTCCCATCGAATGCTTTCCATTGTTGTGTTGTTTTTTGTACTGACCTTGCTCCAGCAGCCCGCTCAGGCGCGATATGGACTCCATCGTGGCACGACCAGGCAAGTGCGACCAACACTCACTTTTTCAGGCAATGTCAGTCGTCTGCGAACCACATGCAGGCACATGTCCAGGTGGGGCAGGCACAAGCGGGATGAAGTTGCCCGCCAAGACTTGCCCGTGCACGCCTGCCCCAATCTCAAATCTCGAACTTTTCATCTTCGCCTTCTTCTCCATCAACAACATGGAAGTCACGACGCCTTCTGCAGACCAGCATTGCGATGCTTCGACATACACATTGCGGGTGACATGAATGCAAGAATGGCTTCAATCGCGCCCATCGTGCTCCAAGTCGAGTCCGCACATGACTTTCTCCGATATCTTCTGAACAAGCATGCACCGCCGACTATCCTCGTGGTTTGCTCCTCGAAGGCAGACTTCATTGCTGCATTACAGAGCACGGAAAACAAGGATAGCCTCTGGCAAGTCTCAACACTGCGAATGCTCTCGACCTCACGAACGGTCAGACTCGCATTCTGCCCAGATATCACTCATCTGCGTGCGTACCTCGCGTCGCGCTCAACTGACAACAGCATCCCATCCGACACCGGACTTCGACAAAGCAACGCACTTCCGATGCTAGCGATCCTCGATCTCATACAGGTCCACCGTCCGACCTCAGCCTTCTCAGCTCAAGGTCTCAACCGGACAACTGCCATCGCTGTTGAGGCGGCTCGACTATTGAGCGTCAAGCTCGTGATAGCGGAGACCGATGCAGGTGCTTGGGACGAAGATCTGTCCATGCTGAATGTCACCACCAAACGGCTCGGCGAGCTGTCTGTAGGACGGACTGTCAAGGCGCGAGTGGTTGCGGAGAGATGGTGCACTTTCGAGCAACTCCACCACAGTGAGTGATGACGAATGAACGACCGGACGACGGCACTCCACCGACGAGGGAACAGATGGTGAGTTCCAATCCAAACTTCCTCTCCCTCTCTTCACATGACGAAACAAATGTATTACACAGACCTGTTCTGAACACTCGTGTGGAACATACTAAGCTCTAGATCTGATTGAAAAGACCTCACCTCGCTCATCATTACCGCTGCATATCTACGGAGAAGCTTTGGGCTAACTTCTCTACGAAACAGAAATCCATCCCAGTCACGAAGCTACAACACCGGTTATGATAGCATCGATGTCCGATAGTCAATTCGATAATCCATTCAACAAAGTGCTCGAACTCGATCCGTCCAAAATACACCCTGATCAACGCCGTGCGGGTATCGTGAACGTAGCGTCAGCCTCAATCTCAAAAAATCACTTCTCTTCATCGTTCAAGGCCACCCCGTCGAGCCTTTCTCATACGATGACCTGGTCCATCTCCGTGATATACAACTTGATATGACTCTCCATCTTCATATACTCCTCCCTCGCAGCCTGTACTTCATGTTCAATCTGCTCCTTCAAGTCGGCCATCTGTGCACACAACAAAATTAGCAAAGTTTCGCCACAGAACCACGGGACTCCCTCCCAATAGTGCGAACCACAACCCCGATCTACCAGAAATCCAAAAGGAAGAAGTGGGGGGAAAAAGTCGCCAAAACATACCTTCTTCTCCGTCTGCTCAATCCTCACCCTCCGCTTCTCCACCTCCTCACCCTTCTCCCGCCTCTCACTCGTCAACTCCCGATGCATCTTCCGCAATCCCTCCATTTTCGACTTTGCGTTCCTCGCGCGTTCATCCGCGTCAGTTCTAAGTTTCTCCGTGCGATCCGTCCATTGTTGTAATTGTTTCCGCAGCATCTTCTCCTGCCGCTCTACCTCTCTTACATTATTCGACTTCTCCGTCAGCGCTTCGCGATTCCGGGCTGCAGAACGGGACTCGTCCTCTTCTTTCGCGAGTTCGCCGGAGAGGTCGGTGAGGAGGCGGTTCAGAGATTGGATGTCTGTTTGGAGGAGGGAGAACGTGTCGCAGGAGGTTTGCAGCGCTCGCGCTCGACGGTCGAGGACTTCGATCTGGTTGCGATCCGTGTTAAGGTTCGCGGAGAGGTCGCGGAGAGACTGCTCGAGGTTTGCGGGAGATTGTTCGGTGTAGGGACGGAGCTTGTTGGCCTCTGCGCGGGTTTGCATGACGGTGGAGGTTTTGTCTTCGAGGAGGGATTTCAGACGGGCTTGGTCGGCTTTGACTCGTTCGAGCCGTTCTGTCACGCGTTCTTGGGATTTCTTGAGCTCGAGGAGGCGGGTTTTGAGGTCTGAGGCTTTGCGCTCCTTCTCGGCGAGTGCGGCTTCGACATTGGCGCGGTTGTGTTGCATCTCTTTCAGGTGGTCTTCCTTCTCTTGATTGGCGTGGTAGAGTTGCTCGATAGCATTCTTCGTACGCTCGCTGGAGTTGTAGTGTTCATCGATGACCGCGGTTTGCGATTCGCGGAAGCGGATAAAGTTGATGATGTAGCTGAAGATCTTGACAAGACGTGGGTGTGTCGGGCGGTAGACGTCGGAAAAGGTAAAGTCTTTGATGCCGCATTCGAGGAGGAGTTTGCGCATTGTAATGAAGAAGCCCATAAGTTCGCGCGTATCGGCCGTGAAAATTCGCTCGTAGTCGTCGGCGCCGCACATGTCCTCAGCTGCTGCTCGCATGGCGGGCGCGACAATCTCGCGTGTGGTCATGGTGAGGAGTTCGGCGAACCATTCGAAGACCTTTTGAATCTGCTGTGGGTTGGGTTTGCGGAGGTCATCGATGCTGAAGTTGATACCAATGTCGCTGATACATCCGGCGATCTCTTTGTCGGGCTGTGACATGCGTTAGACATGCGCGCGCAAAGTTGTCCGTCCTATCCATACCAATGTCATGAATGCATCTTCATCGGGCTCTTTTCGCTGCTTTTGCTGGCTGGAAGGTGGCTGCTGGCTTCGAGCCATGCTCATTCGAGGATTGTAATCCATGCTGGGCATATTGCGGATTCTGTCGTAGTAGGAGAGGGTTTGTGCTGAGGTGTTCAAAGTGTCGATCTTCGAAGTTGAAGTTCGTCCATTAACATCGCGTCGTTAGCGCCAAACACGAGCGTTGCTATGAGCGGGAGCTCCCGTCGTCTCCGCCCAACGTCAGGCCTTGGTCGACTTCTTCACCACCTCATCAGTGTCCATGGTAATCTATCATCTGCACTGTCGGTACCTCCATCGTCACATCGTCACTTTCGTGAAGTGTATATAATCCCGTCTGGGTGCTTCTCGCTTCGCCGCTGGTCTGCTAGGAGTCCACCCAAGAATCCAGGACCTCCTTCGCCTCACACATCGATATGGACACGGCAGCAATACGGCTACAAGACTCGCAAGGTCTACATTCGTGAAAGGACCATTAGGCTTTCACCCAAAGCAGAGATTCATGCTCAATCCTCAATTGCCTTGTGTTGGCATTCAAGATGGCCTTGTCACGAATTGCGGTCGTTTCATCCATGAGGCACCACCAAGCAATGCTGAACTGGCAGCGCCGGCTCACCATCTTCCATCACTCGGCTATACTTCCATCCGCCGACAGACAGCGTCGCTTGCTTTCTGATCACTGTCACACCATTCGCCGCTGTTGACTTGTCGACCGTGGAGAGGACCCCGCATTGACAGCGAGAAGATTTTTACATCACACCAGCACAGACACATTCGTGCAACAGCTCGGTAAACTTTGCATTTTCCTTCTTCCTCCGCATTTAATCTCCCAATCCGGCACAACTATGCTCTCTGCTGTTGTTTCTGCATCATTTTCTTCCGCCGAACACATCACTACCACTGGTATGCACCTTTTCTGCCTCTCAACATTCTGTTTCTGTCAATGTCTGCATCATGGACTGCTTGACGGATCCGCTGAAGTGCACGTCCCGTATACCTGGTCTTTTGGACAAAAGCTCGGTCAGCCCTGCTGCTCGTTCCTCCCTCCTTTCTCTTCACCCAATCCAGGTCCTTCATTGCCAACATGAAGGTCACCACGCTCGCTGCCGCCATTTCGGCACTTTCGGTCGCTACAGCAGCTCCGCAGTACGGCTACCCGCAGGATCCACCTCAATACGCTACTTCGGAGGACGCGCCTCGGTACGTGACTTCGGAAGCGTCACCGTATTTTGCTTCCCCGGCCGAAGTCCAGTACTCCACCGAAGAGCAGCCTCATTGTATGATGACCACCATCACCATCGACTTGCAGAGCTGACATTCCCAGATGAGTCCGCCTCGCAGGTCAACTACCCCATCTACTCTCAGCCGCCAGTCTATTCCAGCGAGGCGCCAGTCTATCCCGTCGAGTCCCACTCCGAGCAGCCTGTGTATCCGACATACACGAGCGAGCAACCTGTATACCCCATCTACACCACGAATGCCCCAACTACCACCACGAAACGCCAGTCGACCAAGTTTATCACGCTCACCAAGACTGTCGAGACGCCTATCTCTGGGTCTCCTTCCACCGTCATCATCACCGTTCCCGATACCGTTATTGTGACTGGAGATCCTACCGATGCTACAACCTCCGCTGATAGCACCTCGTCGGACAGCAGCTCAACAGCCAGCAGTGCAAGTGATACCAGCTCGGGCAGTAGCTCCTCGACCGATAGCTCCTCGACTGACAGCTCCTCAACTGGCAGCTCTTCGACCGACGCAAGCTCAACTCAGACCACATCGACCGACGGCATCATTGGGGATCCAATCACAAGCGTAATCGACGGCACCACCACGGTCATCCCCGGATCCAGCACGACCGCCAGCTCTGAGACCGATAGCGCAACTGCCACGGACATCACATCAGGCAGTAGCTTCAGTACGTCGGGGTCGGCGACTTCCAATTCGGACGGCACATCTACTTCGTCTTCGGGTCAAGCATCTTCGGCGTCATACGACGGGCAAGCATCGTCGACGTCGTCCGAGAACCAATCTTCGTCGACTTCATCTGAGGGAGAGGTCTCGTCCACGTCGTCAGCTGGGGATGAACCTTCGACCAGTGGTAGCTCTACTACCGGAGACGGGGTGTCTGCCACCTCGACCAACGAGGCTACTACTTCAAGCGGCTCCTCGAGCACTTCTGGCACATCTTCAGCAGCTTCGCCTGGCCCAAGTGCCCAGTCCTGCGACACTCTCAACAGCGAGAACAATGGGGAGGTCACTAGTGGTGGCAAGACCTTCGGATTGCAATGCGCCATGCCTGTAACTGGAACCCCCATTGAAGGCGACCCAGGCTCGGGCGCAGATACTTTTGAAGTTTGTCTGGATGATTGTGCTGCGACCGATGGGTGTGTTGCGTTCACCTTCAATCCGACCACGACGACCTGCAGTCTCTTCTCGTCCGTTGGCAATGGTCTGCCGGCTGACCCTGACGGTGACTCTGGATTCTTGATTCCTGGATCCGGCTCTACTACCTCTATATCTGCAACGTCGGGAGCCAGTACTTCTACTACTTCGGACTCCGGGAGCACTACTACCAGCGATTCTGCGAGTTCCAGTCAGACTGGATCTCAAAATTCTGGATCGGCTGCGACCAGCGAATCGACTGCCTCTCAATCGAGTCAATCTGGCAGCCAGACCGACACGACCGGATCTGCAAGTCAGACCACGAATACCGATAGTTCAGCCAGCCAGACTGACAGCACGGCAACGGACTCGCAGACGTCCGGCTCTGTAACGAATACGGGCAACCCTGTCAGCCAGACTACCGGTTCGGCGACAGACTCACAGACTTCCGGTTCCGCGACAACGAATACCGAGAGCTCTGCCAGCCAGTCTGGTAGCGCGACAACAGAATCGCAGACTTCTGGCTCTGCCACGACGAATACGGACAGTTCTACTAGCCAGTCTGCCAGCACGACGAGCGACTCGCAGGCCTCTAGCTCCACAAGCGGTACTTCTGATGCAGCTTCGACCTCAGCCAGTGATTCCGCGACCTCGGCCAGTGACTCTGCGACCTCCTCTCAATCTGCCACTTCGGCATCTGATTCGCAAACTTCCGGTTCGTCCACTTCGGCCGAAAGCACGCTCACCACGCCGCAAATCACTATCATTGATAGCACGACCGTTGTCATCCCTCCCGGAAGCTCAACATCTACTGGAGGCGAATCGTCGACTAGCTCTGAATCTTCACAATCTGAGTCGACTTCCGGCTCTGGTTCTACCAGCCCTGCAACTTCTGTGACGGGCAACCCCGAGTCTACTAGCGAGACCTCCGGAAGTGGATCCGCGGCAGGCACTGGATCATCCGCCAGCGCCTCGGAAACCTCATCATCCAACTCTGGATCTGCAACTTCCGCCGCGTCCACTCAGTCTACAAATGGCACTCAAGAGAGTGCGACAACTTCCGCGACGGACAGCTCGAGCGCAGGTCAAACTGGTACAACAAGCAGCGCTACCGATTCGCAGACTCAATCCCAGACCGGCACAACCTCTTCAGCTCAGGAGACGACCTCTGAGTCGGGCACCCAGTCTAGCGCCACTTCCACTGCCGGTGAGTCTGTTACATCGGCGTCTGAATCTGCAGCCGGAACCACGACCGCATCCGGTTCGACTGCTGGGCCTGTGACCCAGACGACGAGCGAGAGCCAGACCACAAGCCAATCTGAGACTGGTGGCAGCGGTACATCCGCTCCCGCGACCACGAGCAGTGCCCAGGCCATGACTTCCGCATCCGAAACGCAGAGCAGCACTACATCCTCAACCCAGGAGACCAGCGGAAGCAGCACCTCTTCCAACGGTCAATCTCCGACGTCTGCTTCTGATACCGCCTCGCAGACCACCAGCAGCGAGACTCGAATCAGTAGCTCTGCCGCAAGCTCTACATCCGAGTCTTCGGCTTCCACTTCCGCCTCGTCGACCTCCGGGCTGTTGACTACGATACTCTCTAGTACTACAGTCGTTTTCCCTGGCCAGAGCACCACCACATCTGGTCAAGCTTCGTCGACGTCCTCTGGATCTGGATCTGAGACTTCGAGCACTGCTCCAAATGATTCATCTAGCAGCACCTCTGCTGATCAGACTTCCACCACAACGGGAGCTGCTGGTGGATCATCATCGACCACGATCTCCGAGTCAAACGGTTCCGGCACATCCTCTGCCAGCGGAACATCTTCAGCTTCGACCACGACCGCTTCATGTAAACCAGAATTCGCGCTTAACTGCCAGTCTGGCGAGTGCTGCCCCGGCCTGACTTGCCAAAATGGTGGGCTTGGTGTATCGCAATGCTTGAGCAGCACTCCAACTACCAGCACCCAGGGAGCTTCGTCGAGTGGGTCCACTTCATCTGGAGGGGCCTCCTCGACAACTACATCTCAGTCCGGCACGTCTACATCTCAGGCCGAATCCAGCACCTCTTCATCTCAGCCCGGATCGACCACTTCCGGATCCCAGACTGGAACGAGCGAGTCCACATCGCAGACCGATACGAGCAGCGCCGCGTCGCAAACCGGTTCCGCTACATCCGCATCGCAGACCGATTCTAGCACCTCTGGAACCATCGACTCATCAACTGGGGTATCGCAGACTACGACTACGACTACGACCGATGGCCTCGGAGGTGTTGATGGAACCCTGGATCCGGAGCCTGTTACAACGACTGCGGATGCGTCCATCACCGGCAGCCTAACCTCTGTCTTGCCATCGACCACTAGCGGTCTTGAGACTGAATTCACCTCTGCCGTTTCATCTCTCACCAGCGGCCTGACCTCTATCTTGTCAACGACGACTTCCGTTGAGTCTGAAATTACCTCTCTGGAGTCGGCCGCTTCTTCAATTGAGTCAGCCGCCTCCTCCTTGGAACCAGCCGCCACATCCATAGAATCCGCCGTGGAGTCCCTGGCTAGTGGTCTCGAGCCTGGATCGACTACAGGTATTGCATCTCTCACCAGCAGCCTGAACTCTATCTTGCCAACGACGGTTCCCGGTGTATCTCTCACTAGCGTCCAATCCTCCATCTTGCCAACGACCACTACGTCTCGCAGTTCGACCACTGCCAGCTCAACAACCACCATGAGCCAGTCGGCAACTTCGACTACGATTTCCTGCTTTGCTGCGCAGCATTCCTGCACAGCTAATAGCCAATGCTGCAGTGGACGATGCGACCTGTATGTCAACGCACTTACAGGTCAAATTTCCGGCACTTGCGGCAACGGATTGGTCCGTCGAGCGGAGGACGGGAAGTTGAAGCGTCAAGCATACTACACGGAGCCCAAGCCGACTTATCAAGTACCTTCGACCTACACGCCATCTTTGTCCACACCACTCTATCAGACACCTTCAACCTACCAGCCGCCCGTGCCAACCTATCAGGCCCCTCCGACGTACCAGGTCCCGACCCCGATCTATCAGGTGCCTTCGACTTACTCGATATCCACGCCAGTCTATCAACGACCTTCGACATACGTGGCGACCGTGCCAGCTTACAACGCACCATCCACTTATCAGACAACTGTGCCGACTCAGGTGTCGCCGGTGCCTTCCTACGCGGCTTCTGTACCGATCTACAGTGCCAGTCAAGTATCTTATCAGGTACCGGTGTCGACCTACGAAGTCCATCACAAGCGCGACGAGGAGGATTACACGATGTCGCCAACTTCATACGCCTGCAACCCCGCTCACTCCTACCCAAACGGCCAGAGCTGTATTTCTACCGCTGGAAGTCTGACCCTTGTCTCGTCGAGCACTCACGCTGCTGAGTACCAGCAGACCAGCGAGCACAAGGCCGTGTACACCACAGAGGAGTCGCACCCGACTTATGTTGCCACACACAAGTCGTCGACTTCTTCCATATACGTGCACCCGACTTACTCCGCATCTGTCAAGCCTTCCAACCCAAGCTACGCTGCTTCGACCAAGCACTACGAGATTCCTTCGACAGCCGTATACCACAGCTCGCCGCCAGCAAGCTACCAAACGAAACACACTTCGCTCCCAATGTCCTACCAAACAAAGCACACTTCGCTGCCGGCTTCTTACCAGACCAAGAACAGCTCGCCACCACCATCGCACCCAGTGACCTATCCCGTTAAGACAGGCTCGTACCCAGCGAGCACTACCACGCCGTGCCCAACGACTATGAAGACGTACCCAGTCGTTCCTTCCATGCCGGTGTCTGTTCCAGTTTCCAAGCCAACTTACGCTGCGTCTTCCCCGGCGCTTCCCCAAGCCTCGAAGGCTTCTTCCCCTCCTCTCGCTCCGCCAGCCAACACACCGGTCTACCATGGCGGCAATCCACCCGCAACCTCTCCCTCTCCTCCTCCGGTCGCTCCTCCTGCCGCCCCACCAGCTGGACCACCAGCCGCCCCACCAGCTGGACCACCAGCCGCCCCACCAGCTGGACCACCAGCCGCCCCGCCAGCTGCACCGCCTGTCGCTCCTCAGGCCGCGCCTCCGGTGACTCCGATGGGCTCACCACCTCGCTACGACGGCCCAGCGTCCCTGCCACCTCAGCCTTCGGCTCCAGTTTCAACTTACACTGGTGCCGCCGAGCGCAAGGAGTTCTCTTCCACCTTTGCACTTCTGCCCCTGGCTTTCGTGCTGCTCATGTTGTGAGCGACCTGGCAGACCGAAGAAAGGGTACTCGGCGGCATTGGCTTCTCGCTTGGCCAATGATTGCAGTGGACTCGCTCTCTGTTTGTTCGATATACAGAAGTTCTCGCGCTACGTACGCAGAACCGGAAAAGACGGAGTAATGATTGTTAGAAGAAAAGTTCCAGTCGCATCGGCGGTTGTGGTTACAGGCGCTATGGATAACACATTCATTCGGGTGTAACGTTTAGCTGCGGTAATATAGAATGGTATGCAACGCCGAATGGAACATACTCATCGCCCCTCTTCACCACGATAAGGGCATCGGTCAACACTATATCTGAGTCCAATGATTGGTGTATCTGCCTCCGGACGTGGGTCCGCATGCGTTTATGCACATGCATAACTATGCTAGAGAAGGTACTCCCACTTCACCGTCGCTTTGCTCTTCGAACACGCTCACTCGATCCTTCACATCCCGTGTATCACCATAGTGAACGCTTGACTTCTGTCAATTTTCCCTCTTTCATCATCCGTTTCACGTTGTCGCGATTGAAATGCCTTGGCTAATTCCGCGACCCTGACATATAGCGAGACGTCATTCTCTCTCTCAGCACCGTGAATCAAACGCCCAGCGACGTCCGTTATTCTCCCTATGTGAACACACGACGTCCACGATCGCGACTCGGACATATCCACGATACCCTTGAACACGAATCGCCCATGTTTCGAACGTATACCCAAAGAAGCCTTCGACCGCCATGGACTTTGCCCTGAATGGACTCGCAGGGACGACTCTATCGCAAACCGCAGCCTCGTCGGGAACGACCAACGGCGGCAATACGGGCAAGCCCAAGCAACAACGCAGTCGAAGGAAGAAGGATGTGGAGGAAGACGATCCCTCGAAGAGAAGATGTGTATCAACAGCGTGCATAGCGTGCCGGAAGAGGAAGAGCAAATGCGACGGCAATCTCCCTGCGTGCGCGGCGTGTTCGCAGGTGTATGGAACAGAGTGTATATACGATCCTAACTCGGATCATCGACGAAAGGGCGTGTACAAGAACGACGCGGATACACTCAAGACGAAAGAATCGACGCTTCAGACGTTGATCCATGCGATTTTGAACTATGCCGAAGAGGACGTGCCGGACCTGGTCAGTGAGATCAGGAGTTGTGAGAGCTTGGATGCCATGGCAGATAAGATCGTGGCGAAAGAGAATGGAGAGAATCATGGTGACGACGATGGTGGTCGGAGATCTATGGACTCCTCTGAGAGGGCATCGAGCATGTCGCCTTTCGAGTCGCATTTGTACGGCAAAATGGGAGACCTGCGACTGGACGAAGGCTCAGTGCGTTATATCGGGGGTACTTCTCACCTTATACATGCCGGTCAGGGCTCTCCGACTCCACCCAACGTGGACGAATATCTCCCGCAAGAGAACGCGATCACTTCCTGGACGAATGTGACGGACGACCCGCAGCTGGTTCTGCATCTACTCAACATGTACTTCACCTGGCATTATACCTTCTTCACACTATTGTCTAAACAGCTTTTCTTCCGAGACTTTGCGCTTGGCCAGCCTCCTCCAGGGACCCGGCGGAAGACGCAACACTGCACGCCGCTGCTGGTCAATGCTATCCTGGCTCTCGGATGCCACTTCACATCGCATGTAGGAGCGAGAGTAGATCCTGAAGACTCGGCAACGGCAGGAGATCACTTTTT
Source organism: Zymoseptoria crescenta (assembly GCA_026122155.1). NCBI lineage: Eukaryota > Fungi > Ascomycota > Dothideomycetes > Mycosphaerellales > Mycosphaerellaceae > Zymoseptoria > Zymoseptoria crescenta. The sequence continues at coordinate 25,908 of JALRMM010000230.1, read as the reverse complement.
CCGGGAAGCGAAGCGGCTGATCATGGAGAACGACGAGCATGAGAAGCCCCAACTCACCACTGTTCAGGCTTTGGCATTGATGTCCGTGCGAGAGGCAGGATGTGGTAGGGAGGCCAAAGGCTGGGTTTATAGTGGCATGTCATTCCGCATGGCGTGCGACATGGGCTTGAATCTGGATTCAGCTCAATTGAGTGTCAGCAAAGAAATCCGCGGTGACGACGATGAGGAAGACAACCGGAAGGTCACATTCTGGGGCTGCTATCTGATTGACAAATGCTGGTCCAACTATATGGGCCGCCTGCCACAACTTCCCGCATCCATCGTCGCGGCGTCGAAGTTTGATGTCTTCCCTGAAGAGGACTCTTCTCAGTGGAGGCCGTACACAGACTCTGGCTTCACGCAAGCCCACGCTCAGCCTGCGCGAACACGAGCCGTGGCGCTGCAGATCTCCAAGCTGTGCGATATCAGTAATGACCTAATGACGCACTTTTATAATCCGATTGATATGGAAAAGACCAAGGGAAAAGCGGCAGAGCTCAGGAAGCTTTCCGATATACACACCAGACTTGAATCTTGGCGGCGGGATCTGCCAAAGGAGTTTGAACCGAAGGAGGGAGGCTTGTCTTCGGTTCTGGTCATGCAGTAAGTGTTGATACGCTTGACCTAACCTGACACTGCTAACACTTCCCAGCATGTTCTTTCAATTACTGTTCATCCACCTCTTCCGCCCCTTCTTGAAATACACTCAAGCAACATCACCACTACCGAACACTGTTAGCCCACGAAAGTTGTGTACGCAAGCTGCGGCCATGATCTCGAAGCTGATGCGTCTTTACAAGCGATCTCACGGTTTACGTCAAATTTGTAACATTGCGGTCTACATCGCGCACTCGGCGTGCACGATCCACCTGCTCAACTTGCCTGACAAGAATGCGAAACGCGACATTGTCCATGGCGTGAAACATCTCGAAGAAATCGCAGAAAGCTGGCTTTGTGCAAGACGAACCCTCGCAATCATGAGCATGCTAGCCACGAAATGGAGAGTCGATCTCCCAGAAGAGGCCGCTGCCGTGCTCGCCCGAACAGACGCCAAATTCAGCTCCTATCACCGCGAGATTCAGTCGCCAGTATCAAGCCAAAGGCGACCATCGGACCTCATGAGTGTTCCCGAACATCTCGCTATGCAACCCACCCGAACTCCAGCCACCATGCCACACACCACTGCGCACAACTCACCGATGTACCCCACTGCTCCTCCCATGTTTGTTCCCTCTACCATCGGTGTCACCGGTCCAGCAACAGTACGCTCTCACGAACCCCACTACTCCGCCCCACCTTCCGACGCACACAGCTTACGCCCATCTCAGTTTCCCTCCGCCGCTTCCACTCCCGCTACGCCCCAGAATCAAGCTCGACATCAGTCTGTAGACCACCATCGTCGAGCAGGTGCCAGTCCTAGCGACATGTTCGGCGGCGTCGAACAGCTTCTTCGCGACAGTCATGACTGGGCGTACCGAGACCAAGCACAGCTGGCGACCGGATTCGGGAACTGGAACTCCACCACCGCTGAAACCGATCCAAACGCTTGGGGAGCAAACATGATGCCGAGCACTGGGCTGGCAGGAAGCGCGCCGCCTGTACGGCAGCACAGTCAAGGTGGTGGGGTGAGCTTGCCGATGAATCTGCCTACCGCTGGATATGTGCCGACTGCGAGCGCGACGTTGAACAGTGCGAATGGTGTGGGTATAAACGGAAACGGTGCCGTCGATGGCATGATGACGAGCTGGCTGAACAGCATGAATGCATACAATACCATGGCAACGGGGTATAATGAGGATGAGTGGTATCAATGAAGACACAATGAGCAGGCTCTTCGGCGTAATTGGGATTGGACAAAGAGGTTATACCCGGGTATGGGCAAAAGTTTGGACGGAGGGATGTAATTACGTTGATGGTTGAACGAATTCCTGGCAGAGTCCTCGATTTTAGTACAATTGCACAGACGACGGTCGACATGTGACTACCGTATGTGAGCAGATCACTGTTCGCTGCGTTGAATTGAGAGTTGGCTAGGGTTAGGGTTATCCAATCTTGACCTTGTCTGCGTTCCCTCTTTCTGATCGTGTCCTGGGAAGACACCTATCTTCATTTGAGTCTCGGATGCCTGGTAAATCATGTCCAATTGTTCTCCAAGACCGGAATGTTGTCGACCGATGTCCCTCCTTTACATGCATCTTGTCGTTTGCAAGCCTGCCCTACCGCGAGTTGCCCACGGTCTTCACCAAAAACACTTCCGATTCCTGATCTTCCGCTAGTCTGAGTTCATCCGAGCTGCGTCCCCATCATTCATTCCCTGTTCTACTAGGTTCCCCGTCTTCTTCAGCATATTCTGAGGGGCGGTATGGATCGACTCTACCGAAGTAAGGAGCGTTCGAGATCGTTGGATCTCTCCGGATGGGTTGACCGACGGAAGGGAGACTCGCGGCAACTCGCTTCGCGTATCCGATGAATCAGCTTCCGGCGTATTGATCGGAGGGAGCACAAGGCCTGGTAGCGCGTACTGTTGGTCGACAACCGGCGCAAGTGCTTCAGTCGCGTCTGATGCTACTGAAGGATGGAGAAAGCGTTGCAATTGGCATCTATCCGCGATATGCGAAGCTGACGGATCGGTCTTGAACACGGGCGGAAGAGTCGGTAGTCCAGACTGGAGGTTTCCAGTGGCCGAGTTGAATGTTGGACGCGTGCGAGGTGGAGCGAGAGATGCGAGGTCTACTGGCTCGGGAGGATCGTCGTCTTCAGCACCGTCACCATTGTCGTTCTCGGCATCCTTCCTCAGCTTGCTTGTACTCGAGCGCCTGACGTTGCTGATCTTCGATGCATTCTTGCGCTGGACGAGGCCCATCGGATCCTCCGCGATGTCACGGATGAACTCTCCAACGATCACGTCCGCGGCGACGTTGCCGTAGTCCTGCAGTGTTGTGATGATGAGCTCCAACCGCTCGGAGCATTTCAGCTTCAATTTGGCGGCGTGCGGGATACGGTCTTTGGCGAACGTGCTCTTCAGGTTCTTCGTCGCCCTGACGAGACTCAGGATCCCGTTTTGGTGGATGTCATAGACTTCTTTCTGGTTCTCGTTAGTTCTGTATGTTGAGGGTCTTGTCAAAGCAAAGCCAACGTGGCAATGAGCAACGCGGGAAACATCGACATAGAGCGAAAAGAGGACAGAAAATGGATCAGAAAGAGGCGAAACATCGAGAATACTTACCAGAATCATCCAAGCAAACCTCTCCGCCTGGTGCGCGGCGGCCGGGAAGTTGTTGATCACCGCAACTTGATGCTCATACTTCTCCAGCCAAGCAGTCCACACCGCGTTGGTCATACTAGAAGGGCAAGCTGCCTTCGAGTCGGACGCCATCGCGGCCACCAACCTCGCCACGAACAGCTTCTCGCAACCCTTGACGAAGGGCACATCGTCGAAGGCTGGAGCCACTTTGATACGCATGCCTGGGCTTCGGAAAGCGTCGTCGATGCTGTCGAAGGCGAGATTCGTCTGCGCTGGCGATGCAAGATCTGCGCCTGTCGTAGCTGGATTCTTGGATCCGCTGCTCTTCTCGTTCGCTTTCCTCTTCATGCCACCGCCATCAACTGGAGTGCCAGTGCCGCCCGCCATTGCTTGCGGATGCTTTGGAAGAGCCTTGTTCGTGGTGTTTGTCGAGCCGATTTGGTAAGATTCAAGATTTGGTGGAAGGACGGCGGACCTACGATCTGATGAGAAGCACGTGTTCTAGGCTAGCCATTGCCAAGCTTTTAGTTTGTAGAAGTGAATGAAGAGCATCTAGTGGTGGACCAATCCAGCTCACCGGTGTCTGATCCACAATCATCATTGATCACGCCTTGCGGGGCTCGCAACGACCACGAAATCGGTCCGCTGTTCCATTGACTATTTTACAAGACCGCCGTAGTATACACCTCGCACATCCACCAGCTTCCTCCCTCTCGCTCGCGCAACATCCTCGGGTAAACGCTGGTTGGTCAAGGCTTCAAAAGCAGCTTTGACTACATTCATCTTGTTTCGTGATCGAGGCGTCCGAGCTGCGAGATCATGTATGCCAGCCGCTCGAGCCAATTCGAATATCAAGGACTGGCAGCGGTTACCGAAGCCTGCCATATGTGTGAGTACCTGTACAAGGAGTCATACTGCGCTCAACATACCTGGCGGTCTTGAAAACAGCTTAACAACACTCGCACCGACTTTCGCTTCCACTTCGCCAAAAATTGTCCTCTCCTCGTATCGAGGAATGGGCTTCATGTTCCTGATAGCATTCATCATTGCCTGACGCCGACCGTCTTCATCTTCGGCGGCCTTTCCCTCTCCAATGCCCAGCATGCCTTCCTGATTTCCAGCAATCGTCAAGAAGTACAGACTCTGAATTTTGCCCATTCTTGTTTGATTGACCACGCGATGTGTTACCAGATTCTTGACTCGTATTCTGCGGATCTCCTGTGGTGTGAGCCCAGTCTGTTGACACAGCCGAAGCAGATGCTGGTCTTCTTCCGTCTTTTCGTCTGCCTGCTTCTTGTCCGATTTCGCCAATTTCTCCCGATGTTGTGAATTCATAGCATCGGTCACGGGTTGCGCGCCGGGCGTGAGCTCTGCATTCATCTCGGCATCAATACCATGCGGAGCCTTGTCCACGATTGGTCGAACTGTCGCAAAGTCGTCGATATAATCAATTCGCATGGGATCCGAGCGAAATCGGCCTTGGGTCATCATATCTGTCGCATCGATCGCCTTCTCTCCAGCCTCGATTGCTGCCATTTGCTCTGGCGTGTACTTCATCGCCAACAACTTTTTCTCGCGCGCGGTGTACGGTCGCAGGTGGGCTGCAAGAGCATCAACTTCAGACTGTCGGGTCGACGCAATGCCTAGGTCTTCGGCTTTGATGTTCGGATAGCGACTTCGTGTTGTTCGTTTTCGAGCTTGCTCGATGGGCGTGGAGGAGAACGAGCGGCGGGCGTTGCTGGCAGATTGAGTCACTGTCGACTTGAGCCGACATGATAGGCATTGGTACGTCTTTGAGGGATTCATTGCAGCGACAGGCGATCGTATGGGGTGTTGTGGATGGTCGAATGAGAGGTGCAAGTGCAGTCCGCATCGCTTGACTTTGCGGACAAGATGTCTCTCCTCCGGCTTGGCACCTCGCTGTTACGTCCATCTTCTAGGACGCTTCCTGCACTACTAAAGTACATCGATATGGCACTGCCAACAACTGCCGTGAGGAATGCGGCGTGCCACTGTTGCAGACAATGGGTATTACGGTCGTTCATTGCCAGCATCGGTGGTTCGGGCCTGCTACCTACAACACAAAATGCACGACGGAGAGCTTTCTCCGCATGTACCAGATGGAGGAATCCCAGACAGCGAGTTCGTCGGGATGCCAGAGACGACTTTGCTCTCAATGAGATCAACGACGGCTTCGCAGCGCCAGTTTACGGCCATGAGTTCGCCTCTCGAACACCTGCCACCGAGCAGAGAACACCGATAGTCGACGAGACCGCCACCGAAGTTCCGGAGGTATCGGAAAAGGAAATTCCCCCAGCAGAGACCTCTGCGGCCACCGACCCTGCTCCTCCACAACAGGAACATGTCCCCTGGTATCTGCAAGTAGATGCGCCTATACCAACACAAGAAAACAACATCTCCGCACGACAAAAGCTCCCCGACTTGCCAGATCATTCGCCTCCGATCCTCGAACCACTTCTTTCGCAGATATCCATCGATCTCGGTCTCGACGATCTGACGATACTCGATCTACGAACTCTCGACCCACCTCCCGCCCTCGGCGCCAACTTGCTTATGTTGATTGGCACCGCACGATCCGAGAAGCATCTCCACGTTTCTGCCGACAAGCTTTGTCGATGGCTGCGTTCTCAGTACAAGCTCAGCCCATTTGCAGACGGACTGTTAGGAAGGCAAGAGCTGAAGTTGAAGTTACGGCGGAAGGCGAAACGATCCAAGCTGATGTCGGCTGTGGGCGTGAAGAGCACTGCGGAAACAGAACTGGACGAAGGAATAAGAACTGGCTGGGTATGCGTGAACGTCGGGCGAGTGGAGGGAGGCGATCTGCCTAAGACGGAGGAGGAGCTTGCAAGAGAGCAGAACTTCATTGGCTTCGGAGAGAGGAGTACGGGCTCCAGGATTGTGGTGCAGATGATGACTGAGGAGAAAAGAGGCGACCTCGATCTGGAGAAGCTGTGGGCGACGATTCAGAGGAAGTCTGATAGGGAGAAGCAAGCTCTGCTCGCGGAAGAGGAGATGGCGAACACGGAGAAGTCGCTGTCCGAGGAATCCCCTGCGGCAGGAGAGCCAGTGGTCAACGACACACTCAGTGGAACGCGACTTGATCTGCCGTCAGCAGGAAACGATCTATCCTACCTTCGTGGCGTGAGTGGACGACGCGGACAAGCTCGCGGCTTCCATACATATATTCCACGTTTCCGGCAGGCTTTCTTCACTGGCTCGACAGATCAATCAGTGGCTGATGATAATTCGGCAATGGATATTGATAGACCCACAAGACTTACAGGCCAGTCCGACTCGCCCGTCTCCGAGACGCTTTGGGACGAAGGATCATCCGTCAATGTTCAGGAGTTTCTGGAAAAATGGCGCAGCTACCCACGAACCTTCAGACCTCGCAGCCGAGAATTGTACGTATCGTTCTTCAAGGCTTTGGGAGAAGGAACGCTTACACCTCTGTCTGTTCCAGGCGGCAGTAATGGCGAAAACTCTTCTCAAGGCGTGGGGAGTACTGACGGAGATGCGGTTCAGCCCATCGCTGAAGTCTCAGAGGAGTCATTACAAGCAGAGGCATACTTCGAAGCGCGAGAGTTTCTGAGAGACGCACTGGATGACATGGAGGCAGAGGATCCGATCGTGAGCTTTGACGGACTGCGCCGGGGAGATGCCAACGGCACTGACGATATGGCCGGAGCGGTGGATTTGGCGATGGGCATTCTGCGGTCCGTCAGATTTGTCGACCCCGAGAGCAGATCGAAGGAGTGGAATGATGTGCGAAGTCGATGTGAGACGTTCTTACGCAGAGTGCTCAAGTCAGCATGATGCATCGGAATAGCGGGAACTTGTAAGTATGCATGTTATTATAGTTGTAAATAACACCGACCACATTGACGGGCGTTCAAAAGGAGCACATATCACCTTGATACCGGCTCCCTGCAGCATACGAACGACTTGGTGCCAAACAAGTCCCGCTTCGCTTGTCGTTTGTCGACAGAACAACTCCGACGCGGGTTTACTTCTCCTGCCTTTACTTTGCTACCTCACATCTCCTTCCCTGCCGACGAGACGACTTCTCGCCCACCACCTTCCTTCGAGGTCAACACCAAGTCTGACCGAGATTATGTTTTCAATACTTTGCTGCGCACGCCGCCGCCGCCAGAACCGCCTGCAACAGCATGCTCAATCACCACGCTCGACAGACCATGCCATTGCGCTCCAACCCGTACCCTCACCGCGAGTTGCGAAGCCCATCCTTCCATCAATCCACGACACCATACCACGTTCACCAGCCGGCACGAACAACGCACCATCGCCTGCTAAATCAACGTCATGCCAGTCAGTCCGTGGATCGAAACACGAACCCGCCGGCGAGCTTCTTCCGGCAATCGACTTCACACCATTCGATGTCCCATTACCTATTCAAGAGGCGCCGGCAACACAGGCCTCTGCGCCGGTGACAAACGGACTCTCAGTCCACAAATCCGTTCCCCAATCGGCCGCCCGGACTTCATCTCCAGAGGGGAATGAATCGTCTCGCGTCTTCAGCATATGGACAACGTTGCCAGACAACCATCCGGCTTGCGCAGCGACGCGAACCAAGGGCACCGAACCGACATCCGTCTCCCCAGTCAGCGCACCTGAGCACCAGCCCGACACATCGACTTCATCCTCCTCGGGGACAGCGGACATTACGGGCTCTCCCTATGCCGAAGCACTGATTCGATCATTGAACTTCACTTCATCTTGGTTTAGACAAGCCGCGGCCCGCACAAGCAAGACGAACCTCGATATACGCATCCAGAATCTCCCACAAGAGCTCAGCGACCGAATACTCGAGTGCTACCTCGAATCTACCATGCCGCCGACAGACGCATCCATCAGCATCGACCACACTCGCGAGCCTGCCAAAGTTCCAGCAGCACTGCATATCAACAGAAGTATTCGCTCGAAGAAGGCAGAGCTTTACTACGGCCATGGACATTTCGACATCGCCGAAGAAGTTGGCTGGACACCAGCTCTATTCGCAGCTCGCATCATGAAGTGGGTGTCGATGGTCGCCCCGAAGCACCGTCGTCTCATTGCGACCGTTAGGGTTGGTATTCCCGACGTGCAGTCAGCACCGGAGTTCAGAAGCATCCATACTTGTTTGATCACTCTTTCTCTGCGCCAGCACCCATTGTTGAGGAGGTTGGCAATTCACGAGAAGCTGTGTGTATACAATGCCGATAGCGAGACTCGGATGGAGGATTTGGGGATGCCGCGAGCTCCAGCCGAGACTTGATCGTCTGCAAGAGGCAATGCCGTTACACAGTGGCAGCACTTTGGTGCGTGAGTGTGGCCTTGAGCGAATGCACATCCCGAAGAGTTGTGAGGCCCTCTTTGAAGCCGGACTTTATGGCAAGCGAACGCTATGTAGTCATGATGTGCCCATGCATGCCTCATACAATGTGAGTCCACTTCTCTTTCCTCTCGAAAAGCAATTGTCAAATTTCAGTGCGCTGTCATGAACTTCGTGTGAGAGTCCGTCCCAATGGTTGCATCCGAAGGCAAAGTTTTGTCGTAACCATGGTTTTCGTCTGACCCATCCCATAATTTGGATCTGCCATTTTTCCTGCACCTGCACCTGCACTCTATCTTTCTTTCAATCTCCCAGCTTTGGATCTTCGCTTTTCTCCTTTCCAACTCTTTGCGACCGGCTCGACAACAGCATCACCTGCTTCCAAGTTTGGAGAGGCAACCAAAGCCACCAAAATGGCTCCCAAGAGAGGACAAGATGTCGAAGAAACGAAGCCGGCAACGCCACAGATGTCGGGAAAGCGTCGTAGGACTGAGATGAACGACGAAACGGTGACAAAGCCGTTCGAGATACTTGACAAAGCTCTCGAGAGCAGCACGAAGGAAGCCTCCGCGAAATGTATCCAGAGGCCCGGACCCGTGGAAGATAAAATGCCAGAAACCATATCGGAAGGGCAACGGGAGAGCCAACAGGTGACCGGGACTACGATCACGAAACTCTCCGACGAAGCCCTCGAAGACTTCTCTCAAAAGGCGCTCGTCACTCACATCCAAAGCCTCCCGCAAGAGCTGCAAGATCATATACTGAACGATCTCCTTGCATCAACCATGCCACCAGATTCAGATCTTTCGCGCGTCACTATCCGCGAAAAAGACACCACCTCTAGGAAACGGACGAGTTTCAACATCCCAGTGGCGCTGAAGATCAATCGCAAGATTCGTGCCACATATGCCAAGCGATTCTACAGCCGTGATCACCTGCTGTGTGTCGAGGTCGACGGATTCCGTCCCCGAAACATGGACATGGCAATCGATTCGTGGTTCTACCTCATAGATCCTCAGCATCGCCACCACATGGGTGATATCTTGCTCGAGTTCGTGGACAAAGATTACGGTAGCTCGACTACGGGACTTCTCCATCGCTTCGATGTCGGCCGCGTCAGATTCTCCATGGAAGCCGAATACCAATCAACCCAGGCGTCACCAAGCATGTCTGTTCTTCTGGATACCACAAAACCGTGGAGCACGCTCTCTTACGACGAAACAAGGGACTACGTCTCGGGTACTGGATTGCGGACCTGCATGGCGAAGGCGTACGACTATTCGATGTTCGGTATTTTGCACCAGCCTTCGCTTTATCTTCAGATGCTCGTGAACCTTATCTCATCGCGTTATTGGCACCAGGAGGTTCGAGGTCCACGCTGTCCTTTGGGATAACACTAGTTGGACTGAAGCGCAGAGGCGACGTTGTCGAATCTTCTGTTGGGCTGGAACAGAATGGGCAGGCGGGGGAGCGATGACAGCCAGCGGTATAGCGGTAGAGACGCGGGCGAGACCACAATGGCTGCGGGTATCATGATCACGGCATGCCTGGTATATTGCGAGCTATAGTGGAGGTCAAAAACTGAACACAGGAATGGATACAAGCCACGAAATCAACCCCGTCAACAGCAATTGCGCTCGGTTAAGTACAACTCAGCAATAGCATCGAGTAATCACATATTACTAGCTGCCATCGATTGTGTATCTCAGTTGAACTCTGTGATTTTGCAAGCTGACACTACGTCTGGTCGACGCGTGAAGCCCTTCGCCAGCTGCAATTCACTTGTGTAGGCCACTAATCGTGCCGCTAGCCGCGCCGCTAGCCGCAGGTCCCAGCTTTCATTTTCAATATCTGTCGTCCCTTTCTCTACCAGACTTCTGGCTTCGCAAAAACTTGCACCTCACATCCGCCAAGAACAGACTCAACATCAGCGTATTTTGCGCCAATGGACAGCACACCTGCGACACCGCGCAAACTACTCGCAACTGCCATCATGGCTGCAAGCCGACCGACCAGCGTCGCAGAATTAGCATCTTCAGCATCATCACCGCAAGCGTCACCTGCACAAAACCTTTCGAGCGCAGCTGAGAAAGCGACCGAAGCAACTATGCGCCTAGAGTCCGCGCAACTCCAAGCTGGAATCGACACTCTTTCACACGAGCTGAAACTTGAGATCCTCGACTATTTCCTCCACAAATCGCTGCCACCGACACCTGCGCAAATCTGCATCGGCATGGAGCGCAATACCTTCAACACTCCACTGGCGCTGAAGATCAACCGCTCGACTCGCAAGAAGTTCGCCGAGCTGTTCTATCGCCAAGGACAGCTGCTGTCCATCGAAACCCGCGGTATGCCTACAGAGCTAATTGCTAAGGCTATCAATGATTGGTTTGGAATCCTGGATCCGAAGCATCACGAGTACATTGTCTCGGTGGACTTACAATGTCAAAACAGAAGCGTCCGTCACTATGAATCCGAGGATTCCGATGACGACGAAGGAGGATACGGCGGCGACTCGGGAATGGACGATATGCAGGGCTACGGCATCGATAGCGTAAAGATCTCTATGGGGGAAGAATACCACGGATGCAGGATGATCGTGGGCAACGGAAGGGGCTGGGGCGAGCTCTCATCACACGAAAGAAGGCAGTGGATCTGCGGAAAGGGTCTTCAGGCCTGCCTCACTAGGCTCGTTGTGTACTCGGTCTTCTTCGAATTCTTCGGATCATCCACTTGAAGTTGACATTCGGCTCCAACTAGTGCACACGACATTATCGACACAGCCCCCTCTTCACCGACGGAGGAGAAGTAAGGACTGTGAGACCCCACAGTGCGAGAACCAAGCAGCAGTTGGCCATCGGTCCTTAGCATAGCTTGTGACCGGTATGCTAGGTTCCATAACACGTTTTCCGCGAATTCAAATTCTCGGGTACAAAGCAAGCACAACGTGTAGCGCTGGACGCTAGTTTTGTGAAGTGAAGTGAATTCCACTTGTGGTTGTCTCATGTGCGCTTCGCTTCACTTCACTCGGCCACGTAGTTTCTCTTCATTCTCCCATCGTCTGCAAAACGTCCATTCCTTCCAGACATCGCACAGTCGATACAGTCGCATCCGCCAGACTCAGCGCTGAACCACAATATCAGATGTGTGCTCTCGCGCCACCGCTCCGGCCATACGAGACCGCCCGACCTACCGCGTACATGGTCGATCCGACAATGAACGAAAGCGAGCTCCTCACGGAGCACATCCAAGCCCTGCCCCAAGAGCTCCAAGATATCATCCTCGAACGAATCGTTTGCACATCGATGGAGGCCCCTGGTTCGATCGACGGTCAGGTCGTCGCCGTCGATACCAACTACAAACCCCCTGTCGCTCTGCAAATCAATCGAAAGCAGCGAGCAGTTTCAGCCTCGAGATACTACGCCCAAACTGTCTTCGTCACCAGATGGAATGACCTGCATACTTGCGCGACATGGCTGTCGAGCCTCACTCCCGCGCACCGACTATCGGTCAAAACAATCAAATTGGCCGACAACAGAAGACACAGAGTCATTGAGCCAGGTGGCCGCCTGGATAAGAATCAGCGTTTCGTCTGGAAAGCATGGACGATCTCCATGAACGCCGCCGAGTCCACCTCGAACTGGGCTAGGCTGTACACTCCTCGCGGCAACATTTTCTCTATGCTTGATCCGCGCATTTTCATGTGCGACTTGCGCTTCGTCCAGTTGGATGGCACCTTCGTGCAGCGCTGGTATCGCAACGGATATCTTGAGCTTGAGAAGTAGATGACATTTACGACGTGGTGGCCAGAGTCTCCTGGTGTTGTCGGACAAGCAGCTTCCGTGACCTAAGAATTGGAGAAGGCGTGGACCTTGGACGCAAGGTGTGTCCGTGGATTCAGAATCGCGGAGTTCACAGCAGAATCGGAGGCCAGGCTGGTGGGTACACGCGAGATGCGATTGTGTGGCTTTTCAATTTTGTTCTCCAGGAACTACGAGTGAAGTTGTTGTGCCCCACCGGCCCCAGCTCCGCTAGTTTTAGCTCGTCAACCACGTCAATCATTTCGCCTCAGTATCTACAACACCAACACGCAATCGCACACTGCTCAGTCACCTCCTAGGATAGCGTCGGCCAGATCATTCTTCCGCGCGAAAGCGCTCACTACTCATCCGCAATCACAAAACACAGTCCTCAACAACTACCGACCATGTCGTTCTTCGGCTTCGATTCCACACTTCCGCGGGACCGCACGCAGCAGTCGAACTCGCGGGGCATGTTCGACAGCCACGACCCTTTCGCCGGCCTGAGCAGAGGTGCCGAGGAGGATGACGAGGTCCTCGACTTCGAACAAACCTACGATGGCTTGGGTCAGCATTTGCAAGAGTCGGGAGACACGTTCAACGATGACACCTTCGGAGGAGATGAGCCAGTCACCCGTGAAGCTGTCGGCAGGGACTTCGATTTCGCCGGCAAGACGGCGAACATGCGGGATACTCTTTTGGAGGAGCAGGCTCTGCACCATGCGCGAGAGCCAATGCAGTTCAACCGTGCTGCTCCAAAGCCAGCCAGGACTGGATACGAAGCTTATAAGCAGCCAGAATACATTCCCAAGTTGGAGGCCGATGCTTCGATCTGGGGAAATGCCATTGGCAAAAGGCAGGCTGAGCCACAGCAGCAGCAGCAGCAGCAGCAGCAGGCGCCCAAGATGATGAGCTTGGACGAGGTCGAAGCGATGATGCGCGCCCAGTCTCGCCCGACGCCGCCAGCTCAGCCAGCTCCAGATATCCACTCGCAGACCCTTGGCTTGAAGAGCATGCTTGGTCTTGGTGGAGGTAATCCGGCTCAGCCGCCTCAGCAGCAGTTCGAGCAGAGGCCTCCACAGATCTTGCAGCGTCCTCAACAGCCACCGCCAGGGATGCCGCAGCAGCTTCCCGAGCATCTCAGGGCGCCGCCACGGCAACAACAGGGTCATCCGTCGCCAGGGAATGCCAATGTCCGACCTCTCTCGCAGGACTTCCAAGGCCAGCCACCACAGCCAATGCAGCAATTTCAGCGTCCTCCTCCGGGTATGCCGATGGGTCCGCCACCGCCTCACATGCAGCAACAGCCTCCTGCTGGTCCAATGCCGCATCAGCAGATGGGACATCAGCGTGGACCATCTTATAACGGCCCGCCTGTAGCCCGTGCCCAGCAGTTGATGCATTTGTCTCCCGAGGAGCGTGAGGCTTACCTTGCTGAAGAAGCCAAGCGCGCCAAGCGGAACCACAAGATTCATTTGCTCAGCAAGAACAACGGCCTCATGACGCCGCAGGACAAGAATTTCATAACGCGAATTCAGCTTCAGCAGCTCTTGACCGCCACCGGTGGTGTCGACAACGAGCCGGGTAGTGAAGAGCAGCTTGCTGAGGACTTCTACTACCAAGTGTATGCTCAGATTCGAGGTCCACCTCGTAGTGGACCAGGTCAGCCGCTCAACCAGTTCGCCCAGACCTATCTCTTCCAGACGGGTAGCCGTTATGGCTATGGTCGCAGTCGGCACCACCCAAGAGGTGGCGACAACCACGTCCAGCGGATGGAGCAGCAGGTGGCGCGAGCAGTCCAGGCAGCGAAGGATCGTCCGAAGAACAAGTCACTTGTGGTTGAGGGATCGCTCGGCAAGATCGCATTCAGCAACTCCAAGACTCCACGCCCGCTCCTCAACATCAAGCGTCCGGATACCGACACTAGGATGAGACAGCCACCCAAGCCGGCAGACCGCAAAACTGCGCTTCGTGATATCGAGAACCTCTACTCAACCTTGATGAGACTCGAAGACCACGAACGCCGCATTCCAGACCCACCGAATGAGGAGAGTCCACCGGATGTCATCGAAGGACACATGAGATGGCGAAGCGCTATGCAGGAGCTCAACCAGCAACTGTGGGAGGCCTTGAAAGTGATGGAGCCCATTCAGTCCAAGTGAGTCGCTTCTTGCATCTGATCACATCGCGTTACTAACATCACTCCAGCCCCACGGCGCCTCACCCCTTCATTCAGCTTCTCTCCCACAGCAAAGGTAAAAAGGTCATTCCGCGAGTCTTCCGTCATCTAGACGACAACCAACGCCTGACCATGCTCACCCTAATTGCAATCCACCTCGATGTCCTAGACGTCATTCGCGAAGCCTACCCACCAGCCGACAACTCGCCTCTGCCCGCCCGAGTGAAGGAGGAAGTCGAACTGTTCACCCTCGCCATGATGCCTCCGCTCTTCTCCTACGTCAACGAAGCACCTCTCAACATCATCATCGGACTCCTCGGCCTGGTCCTCGACCGCGTCAACGTACAAGCCATCGCGCGCACGAAGATCGGTGTCTCCATCCTCACGATGCTCATCTCCCGCGCCGAGCTGGTCCGCCAACAACCCGCCGCCAACGAGGACTGGCAACAGTGGGCGGAGCTATACTCCCGCCTCTTCGACACCATCGAGCCGGTCCTGCCGTATGTCTTCCCTACCGACACGAACGTCTCCGCCAGCGAGGACGTGCACGTCTGGCAATTCCTCGCTGCGATGGGTGTTGGTGCGACACCGGATCAGCAGCAGAGACTGGTGTTGGGCGTCAAGGATCGGGTCATGGAGACAGTGGCTGTCAGCAAAACGCTGCCGGAGGAGATGAGTAAGAAGAGGCTGGGCGATGTGAATTTGTTTATGAGGGCTATTGGGTTGGATGTAGAGCTGTTGGGTTGAGAGCATATTACAGACGTTGGGAAATACAATCAGGGTATGACGTATTTGAATCAAGCATCTCTTCGACATCTGCGTCGTATAGTTGATTACAGCAAGTCCGCAAGACTGCTTCGATATGAGAAGGGGAATGGCGCTGGCACGCATCAATCAGCGTGCTTGTACGCGAATTCTTTTGAGTCAAACCGGGAACAGGTGCGTTGATCAATTTTATACTCGAACAACCAGATAAGTTGATCAATCCATTACTTCAACATACAGCTAAGCTGTCAGGCAGGTCTCCGTCATGTCCAACGACCCCCAACCCATGCATGATCATAAGCTCATCATCTCGTCGCTCAAAGCAGCTTCATCGAAGCCATGCCAACCCAATCCTGCCGCAACAACAGCCCCGTTACACTCCTTTCGCCGACTGTCCCTACTCTTCTCTCTCCCACACCTCGGTCCTCTTCATCGGATGTCCCTCTGGGATCTCAATCCCTTCGAGCACCTCCACCGTGCGCTCCCACTCCACGTTGAACAGCCCGGAATTGATCTTGCACATCCGGACAGAAGTGATTGGCGACTTCGAAGCCGACTTGGGCCGAGGTTCGACGTGCTTGACGCCCACGCTCTCCTCCCCACCGTCTTCCGCGGATCCACCAGCGTCCTCGTCACCACCCTCGTCCTCATCACCCTTCCTTCCCTCATCCTCATAGTCACCCGGAACATCCTCCCCCCACCCCGCGTTTCCGCCCTCAAGCTCCTTGACTTGCCTCACCAAATCCCCCACCGCCCCCTCCGTACTCCTCAAAATCTTTCCCGGCGAATCCTTCCTCTTGCCCTTAAACCCACTCGTAAACAAACACCCAATCCAACACCCCTTCTCCGCCGGTGGAATCAACAAACTCGTGCCCACCAATTCGCTCATCCGTCCTTTGAAGTTGGCGCAGTGGGTGGCGTAGACTTTGAAGGCGAGAGGATAGTGTTTGCGGAAGGCGAGGGCGATGCCGCCGCCCCAGGAGCCTTCGCAGTTGCAGGCGTGGAGGAGGAGGGTGCCAGGGGGAGCGGAGAAGATGGAGCCGGTGTGGTAGGTTAGGGACATGGAGGGGGGGTTGCTGGAGTTTGAAGTGGTGGGTGGTGTAGAGGTTGGTGTCGATTTTGATCTTGAGGCGGAAGATGAGTTGGAGGTTTTGGGAGCGCGAGGGGTTTTGAAGTATTTCGAGATGTTCTCGTTCTTAGTTGCGGGTCGAGAAGATGTGTTTTGTGTTGATCTTGGTCGCTTGGAGGGGTGTGAATTACTGGTATTGTTGTCTACCGAGTCTAGTGCACTGCGCTTTCGTGCGGTGTTGGCGCCACTGTCGCCGTTTCGAGACGACATTTTGGCGATGTTCTGATGTTGTTGATGCTTGATGTTGCGTTTGCAATGGCTGACATGGAAGAAGTAGCGAAGTCATGTGCCTGCCTGAGGCACCGCAGATTGCCCAAAACAATGCGCCGCTCCTCATTGGCTGAGTCCGCGGTTTCTCCCGCCTGAACGACAGAATCTCAATCCGAAGCATCATCAACCCTTTCACCACCCTCCAATCCGCCATTGCGCTGCGAGTCCGTCACCCTCCACCACCGATACACCCTCAACCGGTCTTCGCCGCCATCATGTCTCTCCCCACAAAGGCCGTCACCTCGCTGGTCCGCCACGCCGCGCGCCAGCAACTGCCAGCCCTGCGATCCTCGGCCGCCGTCAACACCAGAACCTATGCCGATGCCTCGACCTCTACCCACGAGTACACGTCGCCTTTCTCCCGTGGTGTGTCTGGCAAGCAGGATACAACTCATATCCCTAGCTTCTCGAAGTACCGCTCCTCCGGCGGCGAGACTGGAAACAAATTGTTCCAGTACTTCATGGTTGGCGCTATGGGTGGTGTGTCCGCTCTGGGAGCCAAGAACACTGTTCAGGGTGAGCATACACTGACGTATACACCAATCGCGCATCTCGGTGGCTGACAATATCTCTTCAGACTTCCTCGTCAACATGTCCGCCTCCGCCGACGTCCTCGCGCAAGCCAAGGTCGAAGTCGACCTCGCCTCCATCCCCGAAGGCAAGAACGTAATCATCAAGTGGCGCGGCAAGCCCGTCTTCATCCGCCACCGCACCGGCGACGAGATCAAGGAAGCCGAGAGCTACGACTGGAAGAAGCTGCGCGACCCACAACCGGATGCCGACCGCGTCAAGAAGCCCGAGTGGCTCATCATGTTGGGCGTGTGCACGCACTTGGGTTGTGTGCCAATCGGCGAGGCCGGTGACTTTGGAGGCTGGTTCTGCCCGTGTCACGGAAGCCATTATGATATTTCGGGGAGGATCAGGAAGGGCCCTGCGCCGTTGAACTTGGAGGTGCCGGAGTATGATTTCCCTGAGGATGGTGCTCTGGTTATTGGCTAGAGTGGCTGTTGTCTGGAAAGGAATGATACAAATACAGGTGTGTTGCGAGGAAGATCGCAGAAGGCGAACGAGGTGTGTTGCGTGGGTTGGGAGCACGACTGGCCATGAGGTATGGCTGAGTGGTGTTCTTGGTCTGCCGTGTACAGTTTGAGATATACATCTTCTTTTTTAGCGAGTGGAAGGCTGTAAAAGAGTATTGAGGTCTTGCATTCAAAAGCAGTCTTTGAACGTAGCATGTTGACATTGACTCTATCGACATCCGCCGACCACTCATTCCATCATTCGACCTAATCACCACTCAAATACTCCACAACCCCCTCCACCGCCTTCTCAAACTTCGCCGCCTCAACCACCATGATCAACCCCTGCGGCCTCACGCCCAAATCCTGAAACGCCCTCTTCGCATCACTCGCCCCTTCCTCCCCCTGCTTCTCATACTCGAACCCCCCATGCACCAACGCATGCCTCTGCAACACCTCATCCTCCGGATGAAAATAAAACACCTCCTCCGCCTTCCCCTTCGACTTCTTCGACTTCTTACTCGGCTGCGCATCCTCCGCATCCAACTGACTCGCCACTTCCGTGTACGTCTTCGACAGGAACACGTAGTGCGTGAATTTGTACTGGGGTTCCTGGTTGGCGACTGCGGAGGCGAGTTCGGTGCGTAGCATGGTGTACAAGGGGGGAATGATTTGGTGCGGCATGTTGATGAAGCGTTCCGTTAGGACGAGGCCGATGTTGGCTTTTGAGCCTTCGGCGAGGAGGGAGGTGAGGGTTTCTGCGAGGGCGGGGGTTGTTGACGACAGGGAGCGGGAGAGGAGGTAGGAGCTGAGAGTTTGCAGCACGGCGTGTTTCGGCCGGAGATGGGAGAATGGCAGAGCGGTGAGGAACGCGTAAGGATCGGACTCTTCGCCGTCGCATTTCACGGTGGAGCCGATGTGGGATTGTTCGAGGATGAGGTCGGTGAGGGAGGAGAGTTCGTGCAGTTGGTTGTCGACGTCGAAGAGTTGGCGGAGGAGAGTTTTCAGGCCGTGGAAGTCGACGTCCGAGTTTGGAGGGAACCATTCGAAGTCGACGTTGAGGAGGGATTTGTCGTCGTCGGAGCCGGAGTCATCTTCGTCGTCGACGTCCATTTTGTCGACTGGCTTGGTTGGGGCTTCGGGGGCTTTTCTTTTGGACATTTTGATGGTGGGGTGAAATTTGGCGTTTCTTTCTCGTTGAATTGATGTGGGAGCGGTTGATACTTTGCGTTACAGCTGCCTTCCTGATTCGAGTGGTGCTAGTCCTGGATTTCGATGTATTTGTCGGTCTTCACGAAGATCGCGCTGGAAAGGTCAAGCCGATCTTTTTCTCGCTTACTGCAACTGTCATGCAACGACTTCTGGCTCGCAGTGCCAAAAGTCGAGATGCGAGGACGCCAGATCGGCTCGTCGTTGTCCAAGCTTCCATCGACATCAATGCCTGATGGCGACGGCCACAGGATTCCAGAAAGAATTCCGAGCCGATCTCGAGACATGGAAGACGCCTCAGTCCCATCGAGATAGAGACAGTACCATCGAGATATAGAGCGTCAGGCTCCTGCCCGCGGCCTTGTTCTTCTGGCAGCTGGGGTCGCAAGGTTGCGAAGCGACAAAACGCCCTGCCGAGAGCATTCAAGTCGCATCATGTCGGCATCGTTGGTACAAAGCTGTGCATAACGCAGCCATACCATGGCAGTTGCAAGAGCAAAACAATCAAGCTCTCGGAGTCACTCCTTGAGAACAAACCCAAAGGGAGGCCCAGATTCGGTACGCCGAGATGACCAGAAGAAGCAATCCCAACATTCGATTGCGGCGCAGCGAAGTGTTGACTACAGTTTGGCCGTCCGACTACATCCACGCGTGGGTAGTAAGCGCCACGACTTCTACAGCGGGTATGGGTAGTCGATGTGCTCAGCGTCCAAACCTGGTATAGCAATCTACAGGCCTCGATTGGTGGGATCTCCTTGCACAAGTTGCAAGCAGGCCTTTAACCTCAGACCAGGTTGCGATGCTCAGCAGTCAGCACACCGATGCGCGCGCCAATGTCAAACCGCCGCGTTGTGCGGATTTTGCAGAATTGACACCGACATCTCCAGCGCGACGCCCTCAAGTGGGCATTACATGAACTCGCCGAGATCTTGTTCTCGTTCTTCGTCTATCGTTCTCGATGTACCAGCAAACGCCACGCCGCCACCTGCTACCAGTCTCAACCGCGATCACGGTGACACTGTTTTTCCTGTTGATTTGGCGCAATCCGCCGAGCCGTGTACCACTATGCCGACGACTGCCCGGTGCTCACGACGTCCTGGTGGTCATGAAGACTGGCGCCAACGAAGTCGAAGACAAACTCGCAGTTCACCTACGAACCAGTCTCACGTGTTATCCGAACCACGTAATCTTCTGGGATGTGGAGGAAGACCTTCCCTCCGGTCAGCACCTGTACGATGCGTTCAAATACACGACACCGTTGTTGAGGGAAACACACCCAGACTTTGAGCTGTGGCGCAAGCTCCAAGTGGAAGGACGGGCAGGCCTTTCACCGTCTGAGCTGAGCGGTTCGGAAAGCCGCTTCAAGGACGAAGACATTCGCAAGAATATTCCTGGATGGCAGCTCGACAAATGGAAGTTTCTCCCCATGGTGAATCAAACCCTCCATTTGTATCCGGACATGCATTGGTACGTCTTCGTGGAAGCAGACACCGCTCTTCTTTGGTCGAGTCTGCTTGCGTACGTTGCCACCCGGTCGTGGACGGACGATGTATACGTTGGTGCCCAGGTCATGATTGAAGTCGGATTCGCACATGGTGGAACTGGCTTCTTGCTCTCCAAAGCGGCTCTCGAGAAGGTCGTCAACAAGTCCAACAGCGATCAACGCCAATGGGAGCATGTCAACGCGCAGTTATGGATCGGCGACTACGTCCTCGCTGTCGCTTTAAAGGAGGCTGGTGTCACTTTGCAAGATGGCGTGCCGACATGGCAGGGAGAACCATTCAGCTTTTTGGACCTGCGACCGAACGGAGGACTTTGGTGCTCTACTGCGATCACATCTCATCATCAGAATCCCGCAGAGATCGAAGATATTTGGAACTTCGAGCAAGCGGTAATCTCGACAAGGAAACAACATACAACTGCAGAGGAACTTCAGCCCATCCGCCATCGAGACGTCTTCAAACATTACGTACTGCCACGAATCCAGGAATCTCGAACTTCTTGGCACAACCAGCCCGGGAAGGTCGGGGAAGAATCCAAGACTGCCGAAGTCTCGTCCATGCTCGAATGCGAGGCTGTGTGCGAACAGGACACGAGTTGCATGCAGTTTACCTTGCATGACAACAAGGAGTGCAATACCACGTCGGCAGTTGCCCTGGGTGAAGCATCTGAAGGGTTCGAATCGGGCTGGATGCTTGAGCGGATCATGAAGAATATGGAAAACCCGGACGCATGTTAGGGATGTACTTGTCAGCGAACGTCGTTTGCGGGATGAGATTTGTACAGAGATCTGTGGATCGAGCTGCGTTAATATACTGGTTGGAGGTGGCCATTCGGTCTTGGATGGCCTGCGCAGGGTGCCGGTCTGCTTGATAGCGATGTAAAATATACAGGAGACGGCGGCTTTGGAAATATGAGGACGTCAGACCATCATGAGACGTCCACTGCGCGCAAGTCGGCTCACACGAGGAGCATAGGACTCGCTGTTGCAAGAGTGTAGGCGGTCGAGAGATCGATGGGCGGACGTCGTAGACGATCCTCTTGCCTGAGGCACGAGTTTGCCTTGTCACGATTTTTCTGGAATCCAAACTGCCAACGTATTCTACACTGCCGTCCGACCTCCCTTTCTTCGCGCACAACATAGCCAATTGTCCATTGGAACCGCACATTCTCTTGCCGAGCTTCTGTTTGCTTCCATACATTTGTATTGCACTGCTTCTCTGCTTCCAATCACTGCCCGCTCACATCAAGAACGCTCTTTCTACCGAACATCGCAGATACTCGCAGAATAGAACATTGTACTCACTCTTGGAAATGTGTTGAAATGGACGAAAACGGATTCGCCACTCTCCTCATGCTTGCAGGCTGCGGCCGCTGTCAAGCAAGAAGGTTGCAGCCGGATACCCATGACCTCGTCTCGGCATTCCCTGCGAAATGAAAGCCGGACATGGATCATGTGGGATCAGAAATGTCGCCCACGTGTGCCAGCAAGCCAGAACGTCTATAAACGGACTTTCGAGTCGGGTTACGCTGACTACACACCCCCCAAGAAAGGAACTGCAAATCAATCTGGCCAACATGGGAATCCACGAACCTATAGTTTCAGTGCCGGCGAGAATACATGAAACAGCGAAGAAGGGTGCGGCTAACCTGGTAAGACCTACAACTAGACGTGTATACAGCTCGGCCGACCAATGCAGGATGCTAAGCCGACCTGAAAAATTTGGCTTTTTGGGGCCAAGTGGTCGTCCGAACAATTAAGGGGTAGGCTTAGCGCGGAGTGAAAATTCTGCACACTTGCCTTCTACTTTTCCTTCTTTATAATTATACTTAAATTTTGCCTTCTTTTTTAACATAGATCTACGCGAGTTAGAGTATATCGACGGACTCTATAACGAAGACGACGTCTATAAGAAGCTATATACGATCGATTTACCGAATAAGAAAGTTCGTAATACGTTTAAGAATATGTTCGCGAACATGTTTCCGAATACGTTTATTATTATATTTATTAATACGCTACGTAGTATAGGACGTCCTATAACTAGATACCGTAATTATAGAGTATTAGGGAATTATAATAACGGTTATAGATATAGAGGTAGTATCTCTAATACCCGAATACCCTAAAACATACTCTACTAGCTATATATATATTATTAATATACGTACGACCTTAGACCTAAGGAAGAAGTTAGAAAAGACGGGATATTCTATAAGGTAAATCCGCCGCGATTTCCGCGCTATCCTTTTAGACTACGAGAGGAAGTAGAGGGATCCGGAGACGGTAAGTAGAACATAGTACGTTCCCTAACACGTTTATTAATATATTATATAATACGTTCGGGAATATATTACGCGATATATTAGGCAACATGTTTAGAGACCTACTAAACTATATCTAGTAATACATTTAAGGCGTTTAGGAGGACTATCTCGGCCCTATAGTACTCCTTTTTTATAAAGCCTAGGCTTTTATCTTCTAAGAGCAATCGAGCTTCGAGGTCGATATATCTTTTAAAGACTCTAGGGTAAGAGCCTTAACGAGATCCTATTTACTATCTTTAAAAAAGAGATAGGGAAGAGTATGCTTAACAATATATTACGGAACGTATTAGGCGGTATATTCCTTAACGTGTTAACGAATATATTATATAACGTGTTTAATAATATGTTCCCGGGCTAACTAACGTTTTTAATAGTTATAATAATAGCCCGGGTTATCGTTAGTACGAAGAACGCTACTACTTACGAAGTCGCTTTTAAACGTCTTTTTAAGCGCGTTAAAGAGGTTACGAATCGGCCTATTACCTAGAAGCATATATCGAAGAAGGACAAGGAGAAGGGTTTTTACGTAGTAGTAATAGACTAGAGCGGGACATAGTATTATAGTAAGCGACGCTATCTATAATACGTTGTCGAACATATATACGAACGTGTTCTATAATACGTTTAACAACATGTTCGCTAATATATCGAGAAGGCTTCGGAAACTATCTCGCCTCCCTCGACCCCTAGAACCGGCCGTAGTACGAACAACTATAGTATACTCTTGTCCTTTACTAAGTCTACTTTAAGCGGAATATCGAGCAACGTATAGGAGAGTACTAGCCCGAAGACGGTGTTACGTACCGGATGTTAGTACTAGCTAATATTTAGTCTAAGGAGGACTACTTTACTCTTATAAACATCTTAAAGAGTATGTTCCCTAATACGTTGTTAAATATGTTAGCGAACACGATATATAACATATTAGAAATTACATTTACTAACGTTATAGATTAGGAGACCGACGAACGTGTCCGAAGATAGGTAAGGAATAAGAAGAATCCTATTCTTACATCGGCTATTAACCGGAACTACACTAAGATAGACAAAGACCTATTCGATCGTATTCGAAAAAATATAAACTCGAACGAGTAGACTAGGTATAAGTTAAATACTATAGGGCGGCGGTAGAAGATAAAGCCTACGATTAGTAAGTAAGCTATAACGTATTCGCGAATACGTTTCTAACTATGTTAAACAACACGTTAATTAATATGTTATAGGGCTCGAATTATCGATGCGCGAGACTACGACTAGTACCTAGCGCGAAATAAATATAGGACGTACTATTCGTTCCGAAACCTATCTATAGCGTCTCGATATGCCGATATCGATACGAGGGTACGTATATTACTCTTAATATAAGTTACATTATGTTTAAGAACATGTTCGCTTATATGTTATCTAGGGAACAAGCGTAATACTAAGGTAGAGCGGATCTAGTAAGCTATCGACGAGACGGAGGATAATAGTTTCGACTATTAGGCCCTTCTTAATATCGATAACGTTCCCGAATAGACGGCCGAATAGACTGCATCTTCACGCGGTGGCTGTCGTAAGTACCTTCTTCGGAAGGGAAACTAAGATAGTCTAGAAGAAACCTCCTCGAAAACCTCTCGAATCCGCCGAAATCCTTCTCGAAATCCGCCTCGAAATACAAGCTATAGAAAGACAGTACGATTCGAACGAACAGCCCTCTATACTACGAACGGGAAGAAGAAGAAGAAGAAGAAGAAGCAGTCCACTCTACCCTATACGCGCACCTCCTCGAAATCCGAACCGAACCGCACCTCTTTCCCTCTAGAGATTCGGGTCCTCTACGGATAAGTGTACTTTAAAGAGCTAGAACTCGGTGGAATCTATAACTCTACGATCAACCTACGTTGTCGTAGATAGAACTGCTACTACGATACTACAAAGGCATATTAAGGACAAGAGAAGATAGCGAGTTAGACAGCTGCTTTGCACGGCACTCTACTCTACTTTTCTAATTTATAGCGTATATGTGCGAAGCGGAAGGATCCGCTAAAAATTCTACAAAAAGCTTGGCGCGAAAATTCTATAGCTCCGGCTATAGCAACACTCGTTTGATTTCCTTTATCTTACACTTGTTTAAAGTCCTTTAGCATTGCCTTAGGTACGGGGTTTCCCCTAAGGTCGAAGAATACCGAAAGAATTTAATTGTAAATAGATCTACTGCCTTACTTATAAGGCCGTCCTACATAGTCTTGGACTCCGAAAGGACGTAAATGGAACAAACAAACAAACAAAACAAACAAACAAACGTTCCCGAATATAATCCTTAACGCGATCGAGAGGCTACTTACTATCTCGGGGAAGAAACCGAGTCTAGTCGCTATACGAGTACGTTATCCGAGGGCACTATTAGAGGCGGTAGCGCTAAGCGGGTAAGGAGAGGGTCCTCGCTACGAATACGTTCTATATCGCGTTTGGTATCGCGTTCTATATCGCGTTCGGTATCGCGTTCTATATCGCGTTTAACATCGCGCTTAGCTACTCTACTAGGTAGCTAGATAGGACCGAGCCCCCTCTACCGAGCTATATTAGAGAACTTACTACGCGATACTTCGGCCGGCGTAACGTATCTATAATCGAGTCTCCGCGATACCTCCCCTTCGGCCGAGTTGTTTATATCGTTCGTAATAGTCCCGAATACGTATATT
This sequence comes from Zymoseptoria crescenta, assembly GCA_026122155.1. Classification (NCBI taxonomy): domain Eukaryota; kingdom Fungi; phylum Ascomycota; class Dothideomycetes; order Mycosphaerellales; family Mycosphaerellaceae; genus Zymoseptoria; species Zymoseptoria crescenta. The sequence continues at coordinate 389 of JALRMM010000230.1, read as the reverse complement.
AACATATTAACGAACATGTTACGTAACGTGTTTAATAACGTGTTTTAGCTAACGTTTATTTAGTGTCGTTCCGTCTAGAGAGGCTGGGCTTTAAGATACGGACTATTAGGTAAGGCAAAGGTAGATATTCGAAGTCCAAATGCTATAGGCATAGGTCCGAGAGGCGTAGGCAAATACCCGGGTAAAGGAGATCGAGAATAAAAGACGGAAACGAGAGGTAAAAGGATAGATAGCCCTATATATGCTTATTAACATATTTATGAACATGTTTATTATTATATTCGTTAATGTGTTTGCTAATACGTTTGTAATTACATAATAGATAGACACTATATACTAATGTCCTATAAATATCTAGTCTTACTCGTTAGCTACTAAGTTCTAATAGT